>PVJO010000504.1:0-234093 GCA_004026905.1 Hystrix cristata | reverse complement strand
GGAGATAAAGTCCATGATCATAGATGATAAGACTTAATATCATGAAATCTACGTAGTCATTCTAATCACAATAAAAATTCCCAATATTTAAAAAAATATGGAGGTTAAAAGATCCAAGAACAGATCACTCAGTAGTACATGCAGATTAAAAGTAAGTGGGTGGAGAAAAATAGACCATGATCACACTAATTAAGAGAAAATAGGAGTAGCTATATTGATTTCAGACAGAGAAATTTTGAAGCAAGCAAAGTTATCCAGGATATAGCAGGGCATTACATAGCAGAAAAGGAGTCGGTTCTTCAAGAAGCTGTAACAGCCCTCAGTATGTACGCTTAACAACCATGTGAGGCAAAAACTAAGAGGACTGCAAAAAGAAATACATTAGTTCATACCACAGTTGCAGAATCAAATAGCCTTCTATCAGAAATGAGCAGATTCAGCAGAAACAAACTCAGAAAATACACAGTTGAACACAACAACACTATCAATCAACTCAATACAATTGACATCTGTAGGTTACTTCCACCAACAACAGTGGAATAGTCATGCCTTTCCAGCCCACATGGAACACTCATCCAGACAGATCATATTCTGGGGCATAAAACACACCTTAAAAAGGTAAAAGAATGTAAAAGTATTTTATTAACTTTATTTAATGTCTGTTCTCAGGCCTCAGTAAAATTATACTAGAAATTAAAAGCAGAAAGATAACAGGAGGCCCAGGGTAGCAGCCTGTGCCTGTAATCCCAGCACTCAGGAGGCTGAGGCAGGAGGATAGCCATGAGTACAAGCCCAGTCTGGGCTACATAGTGAGTTCAAGGCCAGTCTGAACTGCATAGCAAGACCCCATCTCAAAAAACAAAACAAAACAAAACAAACAAATAAAGAAAAGATAACTGGAAAAATCCCCAAATATATAGAGATTAAACAACACACTTAAATAATGCTTGGATTGAAGAAGAAATCTCTCAGGAGATTTAAAAGTATTTTCAAATAAATGAAAATGAAACATCAAAAATTCATGGGATGTAGCAAAAATTTCTCCAAACTCCTTAGAGAGAAATTTATAGCATTGAAAAGTGCTTAAAAACACGAAAGATAGAAAATCAGTAATCTAAGTTCCCACCTAGGAGAAGAGAAAAAGAAGAACAAATTGAATCCAAAGTAATTAGAAGAAATCATCAGAGCAGAAATCAAAGAAATTGAAATCGAAGACCAATGGAGAAAAATCAGCGAACTTAAAAGCTGGTTCTTGGAAAAAATCTGAAGAAAATGTATAAGCCTCCAGCCAAATTAACTAAGAAAAAACAAAAAAGAGGAGATATATTCCTAATATGAGAAATGAAAGGAAGGAACATCATTCCAGATACCATGGACACTAGCAAGATGATAAAAGAATGCTATGAGCCACTCTAAGCACACAAATTTGATAATTTGAACTAATTCCTTGAAATGTGTAATTTGCCAAAGCTCATACCAGAAAAATATTTCAATCTGAATAGCACTAAATAAATTGAATTGATGATTAATAACCTCCTCAATCAGGAAGCACCAAACCTAGATGGGTTCACTGGTGAATTTTACTGAATACTGGAAAAAGAAATTTCACTAATTCTCTACAGTCTCTCTCAGGTGTTAGAATCAGGGGAAATACCTTCTGAATCATTTTATGAGGATGAAATTACCCTAATACCAAAACAGGACAAAGACATTACAAGAAAATTGTGAACCAGTATTTCTCATAAACATAGATTACTGTAGCTTTGTAGTTTGAAATCAGGAAGCATGAGCCCGTATAAATAGTAGTATTACTTGGTCCATTTCTACGAAAAAAGAAGATAAGTGTTTTAATAGCCATTGTACTGAATATGTAATTCAATTTGGAGAAAAGTAATGCCCTCTTTGCATTGTTGGAAATTTTTAAAAACTAATTCTAACTCTTTATTACAACTCTATTTACATTTTTTACTTCTTGAATAAGGGCTGATTGTGCGTTTCTGGGATTTTTACCACTTCATCTAGTGTGTTTAGGATTGTGTAATGTGTTGGCATTCAACTATTCATAAAGTAATTTTATAATCTTTTTTCTATTTCTGTAGTAATGTTCCCATTTTTAATAGTAACTTGACTAAACTCTGCTTTTTTCTTTGTCAGTCTAGCTAAATTTGGTCAATTTTTTTATTTTCTCAAGGACTTTGGGATTTGTTGATTCTTTTGTCTTTCTACTCTATACTTCACTGTTTAGTCTAACTTCTTAAGGTTGAAAGTCAGATTACTGACAAGATTTTTGAGACTTTCTTTAATATAGGCATCTACAGCTATAATTTTTTCTCAAAGAACTGCTTTTGCTGCATCCTATGTTTCAATTATGTTATGTTTCTATTTTAATTCATGTCTACATATTTTATAATTTTCCTTGTAATTTTTTTTCTTTCACCCATTGGTTACTTAGGGATGCATTCTTTAATTTCCATACATTTGTAAATTTTATAAAACTCCTGTTATTAATTTAGAATTTTATTATATTGTGATCATAGAATATATTTTATATTATTCCAATCTTTTAAAATTTGTTGAGACTTATTTTGTGACCCATAAAAAATAGTTTGTCCTGGTCGATGTTCCTTATAATTTGAGAATAATGTTTATTCTGTTATTGTGAAAATATGGGGAAAGCAATATAAGGAAAAATGTGAATGGTACAAAATGGGAAGGAAAAATAACAGTGTTACATAGTTTCAGAACTAAAGATGGCTGAGGTTAACTAGTCATACAATGAATTTACATATATATAATCAATGAGTACATAGATAATTGATACATAATGAGTACATAGATAATTGATGAGTAGATAGATTGTGAATCAAGCCATCACAGAAGTCAACTTGTCACTGTCAATTTTGCAGAAATCTGCCAGGAAGTAGATAGGCTTTTGGATTTTTTTTGTGTGTGTGTGGTGCTGGGGATCGAACTCAGGCCCTTGTGCTTGCAAGGCAAGCACTCTAATCACTGAGCTAAATCCCCAGCCCCTAGGCTTTTAAACTCATTTTGAGATTTTGTTGTTATGGTAATTCTTTTGTTTTGTTTCTTTTGGGTGCTGAGGATTGAACCCAGGTCCTCATGCATGCTAAGCACGTGCTCCACCATTGAACTATATCTTCAGCCTCTAAATCCAATTTTGTTATTCTTTTCTTTTCATTTGTGTTTTTTTGTCATTCCTCCTCCCTCCCTTCCCTTTCCCTTTCTTTCTTTTCCCTTCCTTACTCTGGCTTTCTCCTCCCTTTCCTTTTTTAAAGAATCATATAATGCAGATAATAATGTGGGTTTAGTAGTTCACTGTGTTAAAATAATAGAATAGTGTCCCCCAAAATACCTATATCCCAATCACCATCCCAATCATAACCTGACATTACTTTATATGGCAAAGAGACTTTACAGATGGGATTAATGATTTTGAGATGGGGAGATTATCCTGAATTATCCTATAGTCCAAGGGTCTACAGGATATAAGAGGGAGAGAGAAGAGTCAAGGAAAGGGAGGCAATGTGACAATGAAAGCAGAGGCTGAAACAATGACTTTCAGCGTGGACGAAGGGGTCTCCAGCTAAGCAATGTAAGCAGACTCAAAAGCCTGGAAAAAATGTAAAGAAATTGTCTCTCCATTAGTCTTGAGAAGGAATGCAACTCTGTTAACACTTTGATTTTAGCCCATATGAGCTGTCTCTGACTTCCAACTTTCAAAACTGGAAGGTTTTTTGTTGTTTTAAGTCACTAAATGTTTGGTCATTTATTACAGCAGCAATAGGAAACTAATAGATCGTTTCATTTTGTAATTTGCTTTATTTCAACAGTTTAACAAAAAGGAGTAAGAGTTAAGCACCTGAGCTCTGGGATCAGATGACTTGAATCCAAACTTCACTAATACCATTATGAATTGAGTAAATTACCTCTTTGGATTTCAAACTACTTTTTGGGGGCTGCTGAGGATTGAACTCAGGCCCTTGCACTTGCTAGACAAGCACTCTACCACTGAGCTAAATCCCCAACCCCACCGAATTACATTTTTGGCAAAATAGACACATCTCTTAGGATTGCTAAATGGAGTAAATGAGTTAACACAGGTACCTGTTAGAACAGCACTGGGCACACAGTAAACATAATACGTTTTGGCTCACTGATATATGTGGTAGCATATTTCAGCAAATTCCAGAGCTAGAAAGTAGAACTTGAGAATTTTATGTTGCTGCATCTGGGCTGCCACTGCCACAACCATATTAATTACTTACAATCTGGAGAATGGGTTTGTTGAACACTTACACTCCAACACATGCTCTGTGGCTGTAAAGTGTTTGGCAGCGCTCAGGTGGAGTCCTTGCAGCTGCATGTACTCCCTGGGGAAGGAGTCTGTCTTTGTTCCTCTTTCAGTCCCTGAAAAGACCATCAGAACATTTGCGCCATCTGGTTTTGGTAGTTCTTGAAGCCCAGTTTCATTTCTGTTTCAAATTCTCTAGGTTATATTTAAGACAGTTTCAAAATCAGCCTGAGTTAATAGTTCCTGGTTTACCCTGAGGATGACATTTCTGGTGACTGCCTCCATCCTCTGTCTAAGATGAAGCGTGTGCAGGATTTTTAAGTAAGAGCCCCAGTTTTGAAGGGATTGAGCCAAACTCTGGGAGTGGCCATGACCACTGTGTGTGTGTGTGTGTGTGTGTGTGTGTGTGTGTGTGTGTGTGTGTGATCTAAGCAGGAAGGTGTACATTACCGAAGATGGTGTTTGGATCTCTACCTATAGCCAGAGTATGCATGGACTGTACAACAGAGCCTCAGAACTGTGGGAAACTGGCTTTTTCAAGGCCCAGCATAGTGTTTCAGAGAAAGAGGAACGCCGCCTAATCCAGCTCATACAGATTCATGTTTATGTTCCTTTCTAAGAGTTTCATAGTTTTACTTTTAGGTCTTTTGTTACTTGTAAGGTAATTTTTGCATATGGTGGGAGGTACAGGTTCAGATTTGTTATTTTTTTGTTTTTTTGCATCTGGGTAACAAGTTGTCACAGAATTATTTGTTGAAAAGACTATTCTTCCCCCTCTGAACTGTCTGAGCACACTTGCCAAAAATCAGTTGACTGTAAGTATAGGATTTGTTTTTGAATTCTCAACTCTACTTAACTAATATATATATTTTTCCTTATGGAAATACCACACTACCTGGATTATTGTAGCTTTTGAGCAAGTTTTGAAACTGGGAAGTGCGAGTTCACCTACTTTGTTTTTTCCCTTTCAAGACTGAGTTCAATTCCCAGCACTCCTCACGAAAAGATAAGATTGGTCATTTTAGCTCTCTTGTGTTTCTGTGTGAATTTTAGGATCAGCTTGTCAATTTTTACAAAAAAAAAAAAAAACAAGGCTGCTGGGATTTTGATTGGGATTGTGTTAATTCTGTATATAAATTTAGGAGATATTTCCCTCTTAACACTATTAAATCTACAGTCCATGATCACAGGATATCTTTCCACTTATGTAGATTTTCTTTATTTTAACTGTCTTCTACAGTTTGGGGTATGGAGACTGTTCCCCTCCCCAGTATTGGGAATTGAACAAGACCTTCCCTTTGAGCTACATCCTCAGCCCTATTTTAATTTTTTATTTTGAGACAGAGGCTCACTAAATTGCTAAATTGCCAAAGCTAGGCTCAATCTTGTAATCCTTCTGCCTCAGCCTCCCAGAGTGTTGGGATTACAGGTATGTGCCACCATCCCTGGTATTCCCGGAGACTTTTTAAAGTAAGGCTGTGTCTTCCCGGTACAACCCACACAGCACAGTGCAAATCATGCCTACAGATTGCCCAATACACAAGCTTTCCAAACAGTATCAGAACATCCTTGGACTTTCTATCACACTTCTCTGCAGTCACTTTGCCAACATTTTAACTGATTATTTTGCAGATTCTCTGGCTGTACAAAGTGCAATAAAGTATTTTAAATACAATTTCATACTATGAACGACATGTTCCATACTGACAAATAATTTTGTTTCACACAGGTGCTTAATTCAATCCCTCTTGTTAAATTTTCCTTTAGAGTGCTGTTAATTTAAAATTTTTTAAAGGAAAGCACTGCAAATGGTCATATACTGAATGAGAGAGCAAAACAATTTAATGAATTAATTCTTGAGATAAGGAGCCAGGCATGTTGTTCCATGTCTGTAACCCCAGCACTCTGTGAGTGTGAAGGCTCTCTTTCTGATCCTAGTACCACAGTGGGGAGTGAGGAATATATATTGGAATTTCTCATAAAAATATCCAAAAGGGATTATTTTACTCATCCATTTCTTTTGATGTAGAGGAAATTTAGACCCAGGGGTGTGGTAGATTCACCCCAAGTTGCACATGGATTGGGGGATGTCCTGCCTTCCTCTGGGCCTCCGCATGGGTAGCCCTCTTGAGCTGGAACACTAGTCCACCCCAACCCATGCATGTCTGAATTGGTCCTTCTCTGCTTGGAAGATCAGGACCCCTAGAATAATTTCTGTGAAAATCGCCAACTCCACCAAGAAACAGAGAACACTATACTCACTGCTGTTTAATTCTTATCACCATGTGTGCATGTGGGTTGTTTGCCTGCCAGCCCCACACCCTGAACTACGAACTCTGTGCAGACAGGGTTTACTCTTGATATGAGTCTGCAAATGGGGTTTTGATACGGGTCTGCAAGCAACTGATTTATTATGGTCTCTGTTCAGTCAAACCTTTGCTAACATTGATCTATATTTTCGGCTGCTCCCCAGCACTACCATCACTACCTCAGCTCCACTTCAGATCATCAGGCTTTAGATTCTCATAAGGAGTGTGCAACTTAGATCTCTTGCATGTGCAGTTTGTAGTGGGGTTTGAGGTCCTGTGAGAATATGGTGCCGCAGTTGATCTTACAGGAGGTAGAGCTCAGACAGTGATGTGAACACTGAGAGTGGCTGTAACTACAGATGAAGCTTTGCTCACTCACCTGCTGCTCATCTCCTACTGTGCGTCTCATTCAGTGGTCCAGGAGTTGGGAACTGCTGGCTTAGAGAGCTAGTCAGGACACCAGGCAGGTGTCTCAGAGAGTAGTGTATGGTGTAGTGTTCAACTACGACATGCTCCGAGCTGCTACTGAGAGTCATTCCCCTGGGAACTCTCCTACTGAGATCTTCAGATAGAACGCCTTTCTCTTACTCCAAGGATGAGCAGATCATAAATAATTTAAAAGTGTTTTCCTATTTTGTATTACAATGGAAATCATTTGTTAGTTTCTGACATTTCATCTGTATCTGCTGTTCACCCCAAGTTGTGCTATAAATGGAAGGACACTTTTCATGAAATGTATTTATTATTAAAGATTGGCTCTTCTGTCCATTCTAGTCTTTAAATATCACCATTTAATATATTACTGTGTTTAGTCCCTCAGAAAATTTTAGAACCTGACTGCTCTCCTGCAATAATCTAATGTTACACTACGAATGAGGAAACTGAGGCCCGGGGAGTTTCAGTGGTTCATTGTATCTCTGGCCACCAACTTTACTCACTAGTTCTCTGTCCAACCTTCTGCCACCTTCTCTGGCAGCCACACTGTCACTGGGTGCTCCTTTCACCCAATTCTAATTATTGCAAATTAGCAGCCCACACAGAATACGGTACCTGACTACATCGATCAGCCCCATGTGCAATTACTAGCAACATCTCATTTTACATGGATAATTACTGTTTCCTTTTTTGTTTTATCAGATTTGTAGTAACAGGTTGGAATAACCTGTTTCATTTATTCCAAAACAATAAAAAACCAACCATGAAGATACATTCATCAATGGCTTATTCTTTTCAATTCAGTTTAATTCACTTTGAGTGAATGTCCGCCCCACGACAGCTCCTTGGAGCTACAAAGATGATGTCATGGCTATTATATCATTCATAAGGCAGCTTATATATTTGTCTTCTACATAAATTCCTTTTGCCCTTCCATATGTATTACCACTATTAAGTGAATGCCACAAGCTAATTTTTTTCCTGGAAGGACATAGCAGGTGCTGCCAAAAACTAAGGCAACACGTTGTAGCCCAGGGGCTTACCTGAGAGCTAAGCATACCCATTGTCTACACTTGCCACAGCTCAGAGGTCCCATGGGGAAGGTTTGAAACCTATTTATCAGAGACACCTTTTCCCCATTAAAATAAAACCTGTAAAAGTGATTTTTGGAGTCACATGTTCCGTGTGGAGCCAGCTCAACAGGCAGCATCTGAAATCATCAAATCACCAGTTGGTGATGGCTGCACTTGAGTAGTCAGGAGCTGGGTCCTTTCAGGTCCTTCAGCAGTGTAGAAGGCCTCAGTAAGCAGGAAGCGATAGTAAAATCAGTCCTGCAGATCTTGCCTGCACTGTGGGAAAGAATTGAGAGCCTGGGCAAGCAGTGCCTCTGATGACCTTGGGGGACTGAAGGTGGTGAGAGTGGGCCATAAGCCCTTGGGTAATGGGTCTGGGAATGGCAAGCTTGTGGTTCCATTATGGAAAAATTAAGTTGGCAACAGAGCAGGTCTCCATAATAAAGTCTAGGTTACAGCGCTGTAAAATGCTTCCATCATCTTGACAAGCGTAACTCGATGTGATGTAGAGAGTTCCAGCCATGGGAACGTGAGTTCACTGCTCAGTGGCACCAGGTTTTTGTGCAATACCAGAGTTGATGGCTTCGGATATGAGGAAAGTCTGACATATGAATGAAGGAATAAAGCAGGTAACATGCAATAAGCAACCATCCCAGAAACCTGGTGTTTACCAAAACGCTTGTTAAACATTAAACACTGACTTTTGCTTCGTACTGACTATATGGTGGGTCTCTCATCAAAAGTGAGGGTCGGATGCTTTGTTTATTCATGTTTATCTAATAAATATTTATTGAAAGCTTATTATGTCAAGCATTGTTCTAAGCTCTGGATATGATGAAGTGGAAAAAAGAAAAGCTCTGATCTCATGGAATTTGCTACAATATGAATTCTTTCGGACTTTTGAATATTTTCATTTTAGTATATCCAGTGGGCCTGGGATAGGTGGAGTTCATGCACTTCCTAAAATAAACCTTGAGGGGCTGGGGATTTAGCTCAGTGGTTAGAGTGCTTGCCTTGCAAGCACAAGGCCCTGAGTTTGATCCCCAGCACCAAAAAATAAAATAAAATAAAATAAAGTAAACCTTGGAAATTCACATTTGTTTCTTTGCAAGTGAAAAATCAAGTTACAATACTATTCATACAATGTGATCTCGTATTGTTAAATGCACAGAACAAAAAGCATAATGCACAGAACAAAAAACACCAAAACGCTGTACACTTATGCTGTAAAAGCAAGCATGAGATAATGCGGTCGTTTTATTTTCCTCTTCAGGTTTTCCTGTTTTCCAAGTTTTTTGTTTGTTTGTTTGTTTGTTTTCAGCTGTGACTCCAGACAGGGCCCAAAGAGGAGTTTCACAGTGTCGTCTACGGGTTTTATGGAGGCTTCCTTTACCCTTCTGTGTTAGCCTTTTAAGGCACTGTGTCAACCTCAGAAGGGCACAGGAAAGGGCATTGTTTTCCAAGTTTTATAAACTGAATGTGTTTTACTTTTGTAAAGTGAAAACACTCTTTAAAACTATATACTTTTGCTTATTATTTTTAAAAAGTTTACAAATAATTTGGGTATTATTAATCATTCCTTGCAATTTCCCTGAAATACTAGACGATTAAGACTACTCTAATTTACTGGTTCATGCACTAGAACTACAGACAGAATTAGAATTTTTAAAATCTTAAATTATGTACTTTATCTATTCAACTGTGTTCTCCTGACATAAGGGAAATTAATGCTAACTTTCATGTCTTCATTCAGCTGCAATCGGAAGTGGGGCACTGAAGAAAGACTTGAGAGGTATTAATGTCTGAGAAGTAAGCCCAGAAAGCGAGGCGAGGAGGTATGGACTAGGATGATAAAGAAGGAAAGCATAAAGCCCGTACCAGTGAGAAAGTTACCACTAGAGTTTAGTCCTGCTCAGGTCCCGGAAAGAATAAGCAGAGCACCCCTGAAACTAGTTCCCTCAACAGGCAAGAAAACTGAGATAGCTGTTCCCCAGCCCAGACCCCATTAGTTAAGGCCTGCTTCTGAAGTCACCAGTTTCTCAGCGCTTCGTGCCCGTCCTGCATATAAGATAAGCTATCTGCTTTGTCCAGAGAAAGGGTGAGAGTAGAGAGCTCTAGACATCAGGTAAGGATGTTACAGATTCCAGCTACAGGAGACCTTGAAGGTGCCCTGGAAGGACAGGGGTTTGGGTGCCTTGACAACACTGGGTGCATTTCTGTGTCAAATGGCTGTAAAGTCTCAGTGGCTTTCTACAGTAATACTTCTTTTTTTTTTTTTTGCTTGAATAAACTCTTTGTGTGATATTCTCATACAACTTTGCCAGGCAGCTCTTCCTCAAATCTTGTCTCTGTCCCTCGTAGAGTTCTCTCATCTCAGAGCCCTCTGGTTCCAAACACAAGATGGGCGAGAGATGAATACAGTGTGAGGTCCAGTACGGCCCAGCCGAGGAGCAGAGGATGCCACTTGGACACATATTCCATTTCTCAGATTCACTCATGGTCCCCACATAAGGGAAAAGGAAGGACATTTGGAAATGCAGTTTCTCCGTTCCTCCACATGGCCAAGCAGAAGGTGCAGGAGTTGGTGACTGCCAGCAACACTCCAGTGAGCTTCTCTTTTCTCATCTGAGCCCACTGATATTCTCTAAATACCTAGTGCTTAGTGTGGAGTCTGTTCCTCAGAAAGGGAGCTTGAATTCTTTATGTAGACTGTTTCAGATCCAATTGGTTCTGTGTAATTGGTAATACTGAGGGACATGGGAGAGAATTTATTTGTCTACTATACATGATACCATGTGACAAGGGCTTTACATAGAGTTAGAACATCCCATAGCCAATTCTAGACCAGCTCTGAACAAGTATGCAATTCAGGACACATTAGCCTCTTCTGAAAAATGATAAAGTCTGTTTTAGTTACACTCTTCTATGATTGTTTAGGCTAAGTACCTGGCTATATATTTTTTAAAGTTTATACAGTCATCCCTTAGTATCTACGGGGGATTAATTCTATGGCATCCCTCATACGGATGCTCAAGACTCATAAAAATGCTACATTATCTGCATATAACCTAGCATATCCTCACATACACTTTTTTTTGGTTTTGTTTTTTTGAGACAGAGTCTTGCTACGTAGTTCAGGCTGGCCTTGAACTTGTGGCAATCCTCCTGCCTCAGCCTCCCTAGTGCTGGGATTACAGGTGTGTGCCACCACAGGCAGCTGTCCCATAAATTTTAAATCATGTCTAGGTTACTTATAATGCCTAATACAATTCATACTGCACTTCATCCTAGTGAATTCAGTGTAGTACTAGACATGACTCAATTTTCACTTTTCAGAACTTCACAGAATTTTTCCACACATTTTGCTCTTTGATTGATTGTCTCCACAGATGTGGAACTCACAGACATGGAGAACTGCATATATATTTTTACATTTCTTGCACAGACGATACATGCACATACCACATACATTTAAAAAGCTATCCTGTACAACAAGGCCAAGTAGGGGTAGTGCTGAGGCTAGAATTTCCACTCCTGAATATTTTATACTAGCCGAAGCATCCTTTCTATCGGTTTTCTTCTCTTGCTGCCCCTCTGAGAAGTACATCCGTCCTGTGGCTTGCTGGCCAGCAGGTAGGCATGTGCCCTCCCCACCAGCAAGTAAATGCTGGCAGCAGCTGTGGGTTAAATTCCCATTCTAGGTAGACAGAGGTCAAAGAAACTACACAGATCTTGTTGCAAAATCCAAAGAAAGTAGAGCTCTGTAGTCAATCTCCTCTCACCCGCAGGGCCACGAGTGTTTCTCAGTTCTAAAATTTCCAGAGTGAGAGGAGCGGAGGTCAGTTATTATACCCCAGAGGCCAGTAAAGCACGCACCAATTAAAAGTCTGTGTTTTCTAGCTAAAAAAACAGTGCACAGCGTCAACAGACAGCGAAGTCTTATTTTTAGCAAAATTTGCACCATCAATGAAGTGGCGTGAAGGACCACGATTTTAGTAAACTCAGCTGAAAGGACTGGACATTATAATGAAAAGGCTCATCCATCTACAGCCCAGTTCACTTCAGAAAAAAATTACTAGATGATGTTTCCCATCAGGTACTTGAACCAATGACAGCATGAAATGATTTCAGTGACTTTTCTATTCTTCATTCATTTATTCATGTACGCTTTTTTATTTATTCATTTTCTAGAGATTTATCAAGTGCTTGTCATTGCACAGAATCTGTGCTAGGTGCCGGGTCACCTCTTTTGGTTTCTTCTGTCTGGACAGGCAGAATTCCTTAGGTCTGGCCAGCTTGCAAGAACGGCTACTGTGGGTTGACCTGGATTGTTCTTTGAGCGGCAGTTGATGGGCCAATGACCCACTTGCTTCCTGTCCCAGATACACTGTTTGCCGAATTAAAGCAATAACAGTGAAAATTAAATTTCTTTCCACTTCTGCATCACAAATGACTGAAATACCTCTAACCAATGATTCCCTAAACTGAAGGTCTGACAGGGAATAGCATGGATTAAGCCCATACTAAGTGCTCTTCTAAGTATATTTCATATATCAACTTGCTTGATCCTCCCAGGAGCACTATAAGGTAGACACTATTAGCCACTCAACAGTTTACTTCAAGAGTCACGTGGGCAGCACATTTGTTTATGTACCGTCTATCCCCGGCATCACCCGGGCTGGTGTTGTTTCAACCAATTGATTCTTGTATTGAATAAATTTGATGAAATTGTCATTTTTGTATTTCCTGTTATATTATCTTATAAAAATTAATGAAAAAATAAGCGATTTTGGTCATCCTGTATTTAAATAACTGGACTGCCAAGTGGTTAATATTCTCATTTTACAGAAATGAAAGCAGATGAGGATAGATGATTTCCCACCCATTGGTGGAACCATTTTGTCTTCTTAAATTGGTGACAATTGCCATTCTGTATTATTCTGCTAGAAAAGAGGATTGCATTAAAAAAAAAATGGCTTTTTGTGTTGTATTGGAGAATTTGGAGACCTCCAATTTGACCAAAGTTATGTAAAGAGGACTCTATCTAGATCATGCAGTTTGACGTACAGGAAGAGTATTCATTTATTCCTTGTTTGACAAACGTAATTGCCTATTCTCTGTTGGTATCTGGGGTACAAAGGTGAACGTACCTCAGGAAGCTCTCAGGCAATAGGAAAGAAAATTGTGTCAATAAAAACCTACCATGAGATGGAATGAAAGCTACAAACAAAATACGTGGATGGCAGGAAGAGGACAAATTGGAGAATTAATAGCAGTAACTAGCACTTGCTAATCACTTATTCAAGTTAGAAGTCAACCTAAGAACTGATTGCGCATTAGCTTTTTCAACCTTTACAAACTCCCTACCATGCAGTATTATTTTTTCCTAATTTAAAATGCAAAGAGACTGAGGTGCAAAGAGGTTCAGTGACAGATAAAGTCCGCTGGCAGAAGTAATCTGTGAGCCCCAAATGTGCCTTCTTGATTTTGCTGAGTGTGCTTTGCTTACTTTTTATCTGTTCTTCAAGTTTGTGTATGCAGCATACAACTATGAGAATGAAGTAGAATTTCCCTTTGGACAAAGAGAAGGCTTTTTCCCTTATTATAAAAGTAGTAATTTCTCCAAGCCAAGTGTTCCTCACCTTTGGTGTGTCTGACATCATGTGTAGGTAACCAGGATGGGCCCATCCTTACCATTCTTAAGGCCTGGAGGGCATAGAAAACAACCACAAATCTCTATCTATTATTTTTTTGGCAGGGGGATGAGTGCTGGGGATTAAACTCAGGGCCCTACGCTTGCTAGGCAAGTGCTGTACCACTGAGCTAAATCTCCAACCCCTCTAGCTACTATTTTTGTCATTAGTAACAAAATTCTTTGTCTGTGACTCAGGAATTTCATGTCTTCTGTCACCATCCAGAAAGCAGTAACAGGCTGACTTGATAGAGTGTAAGTAGGATTAAAATCTCAAGTCCCGAAGTTCTTGGTAAGGCCATACAAGCCAGTAAGTGGTAAACTTTGAATTTGTACCTAGATAGTTCAGCTTTGCAGTTCACAGTCCTAAATACTACTAATATCACACCAAATATAGATAACTAAACTTTCTTGATAGATTGAAGGAAGATTTTTAAAGAAGAATAAGAGAGAAAGAACACTCCAGAAGAGGGAGCAATGTGTGCAAACGCCGAAGGCCAAGAAGCTTGTAGGATGGTGAAGACATTGGGAGAATGGTATTTTAAGACTGAAGTGCCCAGCAGAATTCTGCCGGGGACTAGGGTGAAAGACGGGCTTGGAAAGACTGGCAGAGGCCAGAACAGAAATGAGGATGAGGACTCATTTGTATTATAGAAAGACAACTACAAGGATCATGGACAGGGACACGTCATGATCAGATTTGTGTTCTGAAAGATCCCTCTGGGGCAGTGTGCAAGGTAGATTGGAGGAGTCAGGGAAGTGAAGTAAGGAGCAGTCAGAATAATCTAAATAAGATGTGATGAGGTCCTGAGCTTTGTAGCAACTACAATTTAAATGCCCATATTTTAATTTAATGTCTAATGAGAATAGCAATTAGCTTGGAATTACTCCAGTCAGAAGAGTTGCATGGTCCCTGGTCTTGATTTTTTCACTTTGTAAAAGAAATGAGAGAACATCAATTGACTAAAGCAACTGTGATGGTTAATCTCAATTGTCAACTTGTTTTGGCTTGAGAAATGCCTAGGAGATTAGGAATGCACACTTCTGGGTGTGTCTGCATGGGTTATGGGCATGACTTTAGGGGTTCTCTCTGGTACCATGGACTGAAACCTCTGTTCAGTTACAAGTATCAGGTATTTTGTCCCAACAACAGCAAGCTGACAAATAGAGTGATCTTGATTCTGTCAATTCCAGACAGAAGACATATGGAGAAGCTGAGTCTATGCTACCCTAAAAATGAAGGAAGCATGGATGATACTATGGGAGGGGGGTCTATCTGCTGTCTTCATGGCAGAGAAGGATGCAGAAAAGCCAACAAGGAATTCCTATCTAGAGCAGAGATTCTCAAACTTTTCTGCCTTGTTGGGCAAAATAATACACTGCAGAAGCACACATAACTCTCTTTTTATTTTTCCTCTATTTTGTGGTTCTGAGGATTGAAACCGGTATGGGGCCTTCACACTGAGTTACATCCCCAGCCCTTTTTTTTGGCTTGCTCTTTTATTTTGAGACAGGACCTTGTTAAATTACTAAATTGCCCAGGTGGGGCTCAAACTTGTTCTCTTGACTCAAGATCCAAGAGTGCTGGGATTATAGGTAGGCATCACCATGCCCAGCTTTTTACTCTTATGAAGAAAAAAAGTCTGGTAGCGACATGATCACTGGGGAAGCTAGTTGGGGGTATTGGTGGTATGGAGAGGATTATAAATTTATGCGTTTTGGCACTAAAATGTGGAAAAATTGACTCTTGGTTCCCAATGTCACATGTCTTTAAGTCTAGTTATAGAAAAACCATAGTCCAAATATTGTTGATGAAGATATGTTTCACTATACATTGTAGGCTTAACAAAATAACTCATAGAAAACTAAATTAAAAATAATGAATATAAACAAAATGTAATTTGTTGTTGAAAAATAACAATATTGGTCTTTGAAAACTATAACTAAGATATTCTAAATTGCCTAACATCTTTTAACTCTTCTCTCCTAGCAGAGTCCAGACTTTGAAAGACATGCTGTTATCTACAAAATCAAGCCTGTTAGGAGATACTGATCTATTTGTAGTTCCAGGCAGTAAATTCCACATGGTCTAAATAAGTCTGATTCTTCTTACTGTGGTTTAAGCATCATCAGGTGACAAGATTTCTTCTAGATACTGCTGTATCTGAATGTGATGCCTGAAAATGGCTTATCCATTATACAACTCTGACAGATGGCAGTCTGAGGAGGATATAGAGTGGAAGAAGAGCCGAGACAAAGACAGAAACCATCACAACTTCGGGCTTCACAATTATTTATGAAAAAGGAAGGTTTAAGAGCCAAAGGAAGGCCATCCATTTTACACCAGCTCTTGGCAGAAAACAGAGCCTAAACAACATTTTAAAAAGATGATTACCCTAGAAATAGCTGAGGACATCCCACCACTGTGGAGTGGCTGGTGGATGATGATTTCTACAAGAAGTTCCAAGGAATAGCTGCACTGCTATTTGTTGAAAGTAGTTACAGATAAAAATACTTCTAAATCATAACTGCAAGGAGACAGATTAGAAAAGATTCCCATTATTTAGAAAAGATTCCCATCAAGCGATTTTGGCTTAGAATGCACAAACTAGTGAAAAATTTTTTACTCTTCCTTTTTCAACTGCTGTTTGTGGACTCTCCCCCCAGGACACCTGTCTACACTCTACGCTAAAATATCTGGACTGTCTCATCAAAGCCAACAATCTGTTCTCTGATATTTTAAAATTAACCGGTGGGTAGTATTTCATTCTCTCCTGAATTCTCTCTGGGAAAGTTTGTGGATATTTACAAAACTTTAGTTACATGGTTGCTAGTGCTCATGTGCCATGAGGAAAAAGTTACCTAAAAGTCTCCAACTCTGGGGGAAAGTCTGGTGTTCTTCTTTGTGCTTGACTGTTACATGGTTGTGAACATTAAATTAAACATTTAAATTATGTTATGAATTAACATTTACTAAATGTTTATGAATGTTTAGTAATCATAAACGCTAAATTACCAAAATAGGTGCAAAATCTTCTTAGTCTTATAGAAATTTTATTCCACTCTTTCTAGTTGTAAGGCATAGATACTTTCCCTCATTTCAGGTGTTGATTTGTCATCACAAAGTAAAAGAAAAGAACAGAAAATAGAGGAATTAGGAAAACACACCATTGACTGAACAGGCACTACTGAGGAGAAAAAAGAACAATGGCTTCTTATCAGCCAAGGTACAGAACCAGCATTAATGACCCAACAGGAACTCTGGGGACCAGACATCTTTTTGTGCCTTCAGAATTGGACATCTGTCATTCCTTACTTACGACTGTCACACTTGTGACCTTTTCTTTTATATTTGGTTTGCCCATCTGTGCCTCTGAAAGATAGTTTCACTATAAATAGAACTCTACGTTGATGGTGTTTTTTTTCTTTCAGCACTTTAAAGTTACCCTTACATTGTCGCCTGGCTTGCAACATTTCTGATGAAAAGTCAGTCATCATTCTTATTACTGATACCCCATTACTCCTTTCATTTTTAATCTCTTCTCAAACTGTGATTTAACTGATAATTTCTACCAACCTGTGCTCAAGTTTACTAGTGTTTCTTTTGGAAAGCCAAACTATTGTTAATGCCATCCAGTGAATTTTCAATTGCATTTTATAGTCCTAGAATTTCTACTTTGTCCTCTTGTAGAGCTCCTTTTTTCCTTCCGAAATACATTTATGTTTTGTTTACTATGTCTATCCTTTACTATAAATTCTTTAAAAATATTTATAATAATTGTTTAAAATTTTTCTGCCGATTCCAAGTACTGGGTTTAACTATGGGTCTGTTTCTATTGACTGTTTTCTTTTGGCAATTAGTCACCATCTCTTGTTTTTTTGCATGCCTAATAATTTTTATTGCATATAAAATATGCATATAAAAATACAGCACAGACTGAAGTTTGATAATCTGATAATTTTTTTATTTTATTTGCCAGAGACTTTCCCTCTGTCTAATGAGGGGAAGGGTTGATTATGTAGATTCTTTCTAGAATTAAATTGACTTGAATCTGGGTAGAAGTTTTAACTAGTTTGAGATCACCTATGTTAGGCCAACGCTTTCCCTCTTACTACTGCTGTTTTTTGGATACTATCAATGTTAGCTATACTGGGTTTCCATTTCAGGTATTTTTTGTGTACTTTGGCTTTAACTCAGCAAGGCCTTGGAATCTAAGCACTTCGAGAATCTATGGGTCTTTGTAATTCTGCTGTGTATTTTAGCTCTTTCTTTACTGACACTTTTTTGTAATGCTTGAGGGCAAGAGTGGTATGTGATGGTTATTGGCCCAATATATTTGCACAATTGGGGCACTTCTATATTCCAACCCACCATTCCTGCCTTCACCATCATCTACCACTCAGCTGATTTCTTCTCCTCCCATCAAGTCTCTCTCTCTGGGTCAGCCCTACCATACCTAGACCAGACATTTTTGTCAGAAATGCAGGCTGTGCTGTCTCTCTCGTTACCAATGAAGGGCTCATTTCTCTGAATTTAAGTCTTCCTTTGTCCTCTGATCTTTTTGGCCCTTGGGAAATTACAGTTTTTATTTTCTCTGGGATTTTCTTTGTGTTACCATGGATACAAAGGTCTTTTATGCCCTTCTGAAGTGAAAATCTAAATCAAACATTTAAATTTTAAAAAGTAAAATCATTAGAAGAAAATATGAGAGAATTTGTTTTCTTATCTTAGAATAGAAAAAATCTTTTCAAAGCAAGACCTAAACCTTAGAATCTCAGAATTCATAAGGAAAATAATTTAATGAATTGCTCTTCTTTTTCTCTCTCTTTATATATATATATATAAAGATAGAGTATATAAATACATATATATGTATATGTGTGTATAAAATATCTTAAGCTTTAATATAGCAAAATTTAGCAAAAAACACATAACAATCTAAGAAAAATATCTGCAACACGTAAGACAAAGATTTCTTTTTAAACATTAAGAGATTCTTATACATAATGAAAAAAAGAAACCAGAGAAAGTCCAGTAGTCAACATAAAAATCATTATAAGTAGAGTATTAACATAAAAAGATTCTCACTGGGCGTGGTGATGTACGTTTGTGACCCCAGCTACTCATGAGTCTGCCTAGGAGGATGGCAAATTCAAGGCCAGTCTGGGCAATTTAGAAAGACCCTGCATGAAAATAACAAGTAAACAAGGGCTGAGAATGTAACTTAGAGGTAGAGCACTCATTTACTACGAATGAGGTTCTGTCTCCAGTACCACTTGCATTCAAAAAGACATTCGAATTTACTGATAATTAAGAACTATAAATTGAATGGAGACAGTGTTTGCCTATCAGTTTAACAAAGTCCTGTACTAGCAAGAAAACCAACACTCACACCATAGATGAGAGTGTGAAATAGCACAGCATCCTTAGATGTATTTGTTAGTTACTTGGTAATATCTAATGCAATTAGAAAATTATATATTAATTTGACACTTTGACCCAGAAATTTCAAATTTAGGAATTTATGTTAAATATGCTGAAAATGCACATGAAGATGTTTGTAAAAATGTAATCATTGTTGCACTGGTTGCCAGAGCAAAAAGTGAAAATAATTTTGATAATAGAGACTGGTTCAAAATTCATAATGTATCATCTCAATGGAATGCTCCAAAAACGGAAATTAAGAGGTATGTGTACTGATATAGAAAGATTATCAAGGTATATTGTCAGTTGTAAAACTCAAGATACAGAATAATATACTATCTGTATCCTCGTGTGCAAAAAAAAAAAAGGATTTGTGTCTCTAGGACTAATATCTGGAAGGCATACAGGAAACTTCTGAAGAGTGGGACTGAAAACATGACATAGGAGGAAAGTTGGCTTTTTCAATCAAAGCCATATTATTGTTTGAATTTTTAAAAAATCGAAGAGCATGTTATTTTCATAAAGGGAAAGAATAAATTGATCAGTGTGTTACCAAAGAGGTCACTGCACAATGTTCCTTACTAACTGACTTACACTGACTAATGTACCACAGACATGTCATGCTCCCCTTTAAATATTCTTTTTTTTGTCTGGTTACAAAGCATTTCTCATAGGAAAAGCAATGTGTGGATCAATGAACAGATGAAACTATGAATTTATGAAATTATGAACTTATTGACAGTATGCATGAAATAAGCAAGTTAACAGAATTCTGATAACCTCAAAATGCTGTTAAATTTAGCAAGTCTCATTCTTAAAGTTGGACAGATAATAACTTACTTTGCTGACTTCAGCTAAAAAACCTGCTAGTCATAAAGTCTCTGAAAGAGTATAAACACAGATTTGCTTTTGTGTGCAGCTGAGTAGTTAGTCCAAAAAGGATGTCTTGTTCTGTATGAGCCAAAACAGCATTTTGGAAATCAGGAAACATTGGTCTGGGAACCAGAAGTGTGGGTTCTATTGTCTTTGCTTCATTACTAATGAGCACACAGGCTTAAATGAGTTACTTTTCATTTCTGGGTCTCATTTGTAAAATTGGTCTGATGGCTAGGGTTGTTTTTCCTTCTAAAATTGTGTAATTAAAACCAAAAAACTGGAAGCACAAAACAAAGCAAAACAAAATAACCAGCATTTTGGGTTTACTAAAATTTCTATATTTCAGTAATAATCTCAGTGCTAATGAACTTGCCCAAGAGCCCCAGCCTAGCTTGTGGAGGTGAATTCTTGGTTTTTGATCATCTGTGGGATTCTTGGCTCTGAAGCTTGGTTTCTTTAATTACTGGTGGTATATAAGCTCAGAGACATGCATTAAATACACTTTTTGTTTTCACCTATTATCTATGGATAGATAGATGAATGTGCCTATTTAATGCCAAATTTCATCTCATTTATTCAGGTGGAGAGATGTTTACCTGTAAAGGTCATCCAGGTCGTCATTTAGAATTCCTGAGCTTTAGCACGAAACTACAATAAAGCCTAATTCTTTTCCTCAAAACTTCAAACAAGGTTCCCTAGCAAGTCTGAAGAAGGCCACGCCATCGTCAGGAAAGTCATCCCGTATCTGTGTCTCTGATGCTCCCACACATAACTACTGAACACAGCCAATTTGCTGTGATACGCATCGATCGTCTGCTGCACGGAGCTGCAGTGGGGACCCTGTGAAGACAAACCATGGCTCATTCCGGGGGTTAGTTTAGCTCTAACACGGGGTAGTGAAAGACCATTTATCAGCAGGTGAAGCAGAACTGTGCTGGAACACAGCCAAGGGAGTTCAATTAGGCAGAGACAAATGGAGGGAAAGGAAGGGATGGCATCCTGCATTAAGTGCAAGCATCATCTCCTTAGAAACCACATCTGCGAACAGCCATGGTTCATGCTCTGCTGATCTGTCCCTAACCCCATCCTGCAGAGAAGCCACCAAGGGACAAAACTAGTAAACCAAGGTAGCTCCATCTGCCACAGAAGATGAATTTGTGACAGCACGGTAGGTTTAAGTATGTATTAGGCCAGAAATGCCGAGCTGCTTTCTAGAAAGCAGTTCTGTTTTCCTATCTTGTTTGTCTGCTAACAAATATAATTGAAAAAGTCACCCCTTCCATATACAAATAATGTTTTTATTAACTCATCTTTCCTTTTCACTGGATCCATAGTTTTTGATAATAGAGCTTCTTACTAAAATTAGATGGCGTATGTGTGGAGGTGTGAAAATTTCTAATTAAGTTGATTTTTCTCTCAACTTAACCTCCCCCTCACTTTTCTTGGGTGGTTTATAATATACTAGTAAATTAGTATGATAACGCATGGTCATAACCCAGAAATATTTTTGCATTTCATAGAAAGTTTATGCTGATTTTCTCTTTACTTATTTTTGTAGGTAAGGATATGACACAATAAGAAAATTTGGCAACCACTACATTAGAATCCAGGGTCTGAATCATGGCTTCTGCCACTTTGCTCCCTACTTAAAAAGTGATGCTAAAGGACAAGGAAAACCAGGATATTGCCATAGTAAGAGTACTTCTACAATCCAGTTATGAAATGATTCATTTGAAAAATATAACAAGTCAACACAACAAAAATAAGAGTTAAGGGAGGAATAAAAACATTTGATGCAAGTTGTAAGTATAAATATTTAAAGCAAGGGTAGATTTTAAAATTTACATTCCAGATTATATAACTGTTTAATTACTTATAAAATGTTGTTTTAAAAATTACTCATTTTCTGAGATGGAGAGGTCCTCAAATTGAGGGCTGATTCCTGTGTGCTACTGTGTCAGAGAAGCCCTGGGGCTGAATCCCGGGGATTGTCAGCTTGCGATGGTTTGATTTACCCATGAGGGACAACTTCCGGCTTCCATTCATCTTACTTACAAGTCATTTGACTTGTTTATTGAGCAGGGAATTTTTACTCTGAATTCTCCCTTGGGCTATGGCAGGAACGTAAATAATGGATTTGTCGCCAATCAGTTAAGTGTTCTTTTGCTCACTTCAGATGGAAATCACAAATCAGCAATGGGCAGCTCAGTTGCTAGACCTAGGCTTTGAGTGCTAGTGGCCCTCGGTCCTTAGTGTTACAGCTTTTGGCAACTCCTAGCCACCCGGATCAGTTCCACAGCAGTGGAGGTTCTTTGGCAGCTTTCTAGAGCTCTTTCAGCACCTTCTGCTGCCTCTTCAGAGGGCACCACAGGTCTACATTTACCTCCAGTGATTGCCACTAGTCCCTGCTGATCTTCATTCATTGCTGCTGGTCTCTGCCAGTGGTCTCTGGAGCTCTTCAGGGCTAGTGTTTACAGTTCTTTGTAGTGTGACCTGCTCTGCACCCCACTACTCGAGTCAAGAATCACAAGTAGACTACAAGACCATCCCAGCAAGGTTTTACTGGGACCTGTGATGCAGCACAGCGAGGTAGTAGATAGGAGGGAGCCCTCCTGTAGGAGTGTACAGTACTGACCCCAGCAGTGTGAGGAAGCCCTGCTTATAGAGAGGGGCACCAAACATACACGTAGCACTGTACATTTCACAGGCCTACTTGAGAACTTTTCAAATAATGACAGAGAAGGCAGAGTCATCTGTGATTATACAGCAGGGTTACTGGGAGTGTCTGCAGGGCAGGTCATATACGATAGGTGTGTTTCAAGCCTGCTGTAGCCAAGATGAATGTCTACCAGAGCGGCTGACAGCATCTAAGGGAGCCACAAATGTCCTGGTGACAGCTGGGTGCAACTTCAAGAGAAGTGGCTGCTTGATTTAGAGCTTCCATCTCCCTGAAAATGTCAAGGCTGCAATTGTGATTGCCACTGCTTTCAAGGAGTCTTGAGGAGGGTCATTTGTGTTGATAATGAATTCTCAGGGCTTAGGGATTTTGGGGATTGTCTTAGTTACTTTTCTCTCGTTGCTGAAGCAAAATACCTGACACCCAAATTTAAGGGAGGAAATGTTTATTCAGCTCACAGTTTGTAGAGGTTTCAGTCCATAATCAGCTGGATCCAAGGCAGGGTAGCAGGGCAGACAGGCAGAAGGCAGCAAGGTAAGCAGGGGGCGCAAGCAAGGGGGTAGGCAAGCCTCTTTCTGTGCCTTATATTTTAGCCAGACTGCCAGGATTAGGGTAGTGTCAAACCATTCCATGGATTGATTTAGTGATCACACGCCCTTAATCCCAGCATCACACACTCTAGATCCAGCCACCTCTGAAAAAGCCTCATCTATGAGCACCTGAGGCTTTGAGGGGACATCTAGACACAATCCATAGCAGGGATATCAACAATGTGTTTCATCCCTCCCCATCTCTGCCCTGTCAGGCATGGTTTCCTGGCTGTCATGGCTTATATCTAGATGTCCCCACAGAGCTTCATGTGCTCATAAGTGGGGCTGTTGGGAAGTGACTGGGTCATGGATGTATGATACTGGAATAGTCCATTGATGGGTTTATAGCTGGGTGTGATGTTGGGAGGTGAATCCTGGTGGGAAGAGGTGGGTCACTGTGGGTATGGCCCAGACGGGTATCTATATATTCCTTCTATTCCCTTGATGCCATATGCTGTTTCCTGCCTGCCATCCTGTCCTTTCTTGGAGCCAGGTAACTGTGGACTGAAACCTCTACACACTCCTTTAACTTGTGAATGTCGAGTATTTTATCCCAGCACTGAAAAGGTAACTAAGACACTGGCTGCTCCTCAGAGAGGCTACAAGAGCGTGTGGAGCAGCAGAAGTCAGGTAAGCAGTCAGCAGTCCCCACGGCATGGTTTAAACTTTTCTATAAATACAAAATCAGGCTGCAGATATTTCTTCCTCTTGTATGTCTTAGCACCCAACTTTAAACTCACCATGACACTCCAGATTGACACTCACCATGTTGACTTGTTAAACTTGAATCTTAGACTGGGTCTCCCTCACTTGGTAACCTGGGCTGTCATCTCCCCACTCCCTACCATCTTTCCTCCCCCACTTCCCAAAGCTAAGTAAGCATAGCCTAGGCTGCATACTAATCAAGCACTTCAAGGGAAGTCCAATTGGCAGAACATTCAGTAAGGAGGGGATGCTTCTGCTTGCAAACTCAAGCCTGTGTTTCTTTTCGAGACTCTGAATAGATGGAGCTCATGTCACTTGTTGGGCATAGAGACTGGGTAGCAGAATCGGGGGCAAAACATAATTAGCAATAACAGAAGCGAAAGCCTGTTCACTTGAACCAAGGCACGGATCCACTAGCCGAAATATGGGTGGTCTCCACTGAGGTGGCATTGGCCGTGTGTACCACACTGGCAGTTGGAGGGAGGTGTTCCAAAGGCAGATCAAGTGTTTGGGTGTTAGGTTGCTGCTTCTTATATTTCAACAATAATCCTTTTCCATAAATCTCCTCGCAGGCTTACTGTTTGGCCATAGTAGACTGATTGATTGTCCCCAGTTGCAGTTACATTTCATTTCTAGTTTATGACATACTAATATTTTACACGTTACGGGGATTCTTGGAATGAGTACCATTTTCAGAGCACAGAAAAGCCACAGTCAAGCTACAGGAGGTATTCCAGTGGTGTTTGGAGCTTTTGAGTTCTAATATATTAAAGTGCTCAGTGGAATGCAGATAATTGAAATGGCAGGAAATTTTATTTTGTTTTAAATTTTACTTTGAAGTGGAAATCGATTTTTTAAACCGTGAATTTTAACCATGATCTGCCTCTTTAGTCCCTGAAATGTGCAAATCTTGAGTAGGATAACCTCCCTCAGTCTTGTCTTTTCCCTAGCAATGATTTCAAGAGGTACACAGAACCAAGGATGTTGCATGCCTGATTTGAAAGAGGGCTCAACACGGAAATGGCATTAGAATTGTTTCTTTTCCTCTTGCTTTCCGTTCCACTTTCTTGGGATGCTTCTATGGACTGAAAGTGTGAATGACACTGGTCAGGCCCTGATGGATCACTTCACAGCAGGGGAAGGGGAAGTTAGAGGTCCAAAGGGAGGGACCAATAGTTTCCTTTCTATTTTCACCTTTGTCCCACCTTGCAAGTTCTTCCCTAACTTCCTATTCACAGTTCTCTCTATAGTTGGTTGGAGAGCCTTTGCATTGAAAAAGCAAGCCAAGAAATGTGCTCAGAGGATTGAGCAAAGGACCATGCAATAGGGGGAAAAGATTCAGGGTTGCATTCAAGGGCAACCTGCTCCACTCTCAGCCTATTGCAGATAGCTACACCAACTCATGCACCTAGACTCTTCACGATAGTTCTTCTTGTTGTCACCACCAGCCATTGTCGTAGATCTAAAAGGCAGTGCGGGGCTGTGCAACAAACATGAGCCTCCAGAATTCATCAAACTCAGCTTAGAATAGCAAGCTCTGCTATTCTTTGGGAGTAAATCAATAGGCTTCTCAGAGCCTAAATTTCCTGATCTAAAATGAAGGTGAGAGGTAAACCAATCGTGTGGAGTCTCTGTAAGGTTTATAATAAATGTACCAGGCAGGTATTAGATTCTTAAAAGAAAAATGACCTACTCCAATGTTCAGCTTCATAAGCTGTAATGGGCAAGAAAATAGTAAGTTAGATTTTTTTCCTTTTGGGGGAGTGAAAAGAAGAAGGAGGAACTGATAAATTTTTGGATTAATAATTTTGGGCCTCAGTTTGAATAACAGATCTTCACATTTGCTGCATCCTTGATACCTAAAAAGCATCACATATTTTATGAATATCACCCTTCCTAATGCTTCTGTGTTCACCCCACGGGGAGACAAAGATCCATGTGCTGACAAATTAACAAATAAAAACCTATGTTCCTCAGCTACTGTTATAGCCCTTGCCAAACGCCCAAGACACAAAAAGAAATAAAAACTGCACACACCTTGCCAAGACTTATAAAAACTGTACCGTGGTTGCAGAAAGTTTCCAAGCAAAAAATTTCTCCCTAGCCCAAATTATTTGTGAGTTTTTTTTTAAAACAGAAAATACGTTCCTGGCTTGAACCAATTTCCATGTTAAACGTCTGCCTTCATCACTCATTTTTATTACCAGTCTAAACACACTCTGTTTCAATGGAGGCCTTTTACAGCACACAATAAAACGGATTCATTACTCATTTTCCTCTTATTATCTTTCAATTGCTCTAGCTCTTGATACTGCTTAAAGTGGACATTAGACCCCGGTAGCCAGTACATTAGAGGATACGACTGATGATAATACTGTACTTAACACCTTCAAGCACATAGACAAGCAAGCGATCTTCTCTGGTCTCATGGATGGTGCTGCTTTTCATCACATCAATTCCATTTTCATCTTATTAAACGTCTCGTTTTTCATCAGAACTCCTCCTCTTTCATTCCATACCATGTCTTCTTGGCCTGCAATTGTCGCAGACCCCATTCAGTTAGCTTAAACAATTTTCCCTTAAACACACACACGTGCGCAAACACATACACGCCACATTGCACACATAATTAAGCGTAACTTCTTTAGAAATAAGTTGACAATAACCACTAAAAATTCAGCCGGAGACCGAATTCCAATGCTGTATGCAAACGATATTCTTCTTGAATGACCATCAATGGTTGTACCGCAATCCAAATAGAGATGGGAGCCCCAAATACATGTTGGCATTTATAATGTAGATTATTACCTTTCCTGCAAGCCATCTTTACTTCCTCTGGATGGGTTCTGCCACATTTATCATCATATTGTGTTGACCCTTTGATGTAGTTTACTAAAATTAGAATTAGTGGGTTCCAGAAAAATAATCTAGGGGGAAAATCCCACTGGCTTTGGTAATTCAAATTAATGTCACTTCATTTGTAGATAAAAATTTTACTTTTTATTTTTAATAAACATATGGCTGCTTTCTCTCTGAAACTTGAAGCCATTTACAAATCTCATGGTTCCTACAGGTTCACTAAAACATAGTGGCCTTACACCAACCAGGATAGGAATCTACCATCTACCCCTCACCATCTATGGATCCTGAATGGGTGTGTAAAGTACTCTACATGTCAGTTTCCTGGTTGGTCAAATGAGTATAATGATATCAGTTTTTCAGGTTGTTGAGAGAAACAAGAAAGAATCTGCGTAAAATATTACAGTGCCTGGCTCATATTAGATGTTCTATATCCACTAGTTATTAGGTGGCTATTATGTGACATGCACATTTTTCTTTTCTTTTTTTTTCTTTTTGTGGTACTCAAGATTGAACCCAGGGCCTCATGCATACTGAACTCATGCTCTACTATCGAGCTGTTGCCATAGTCATATAATGTGAGTTTTTGCATGCTATCTTTATCAGTCCTCACAACATTCTGTATGGTTGGTGGAATTGTCTCCATTTTGCAGACCAAAGGACTAGCAAATTTAAGTCACTAATACATTTTGGAACTTGGGTTAGAGCCCTCACTTGCCATCCTCGATATCTCACATTTTCCCAGCATACATAGTACATGTGGGGGCCTGAACACATGTTCTGAAAGAGCCATGTCTTGGGCTTGGAAGACTTTGGAAACACCTATTTCCCACTTTTGTGACTGTGAGGTTATTAAAAGACAGTCCCGAGCCTGCCAGTGGGGAAGTGTAGGTATCCCTCAGAATCTACGTTTTCCTGGGGCAATGGAAGAAGCTAATCTAATTAGGAACTGCTTATAACTGGTGAAATTAACAAGAAATTTGGTGCTCATTTCTAAGAGAAATAATTTTGTGTCTTGGATGATTTACTAGTGCTAGAGGTAGGCAGGGGAGGGATTAAAGGCAGAAGACCTGTACTATGACATTGATGTAAATGATTATATGCACATGAAAAATAGGGCGAGAAATACTGCTAGGGTCAACTGCAGTCACACAACTTAATTCTGCTTTTTCATAATAGAAGCTAAGCCTCAGACAATGTGGTAGGGCTTTAAAATGATTTAAATGTCCATTTCCTTAAAAGGTTGGCTTCCTGAGTCAAAAAGTTAACCTAGCTTTGATTTCTATCCTTGAATAAGTCATTATAGATGAGACCGCTTTTTTAAAAAAAAGTCAGAATGTGCATAAAATGAACATCAAGTCGTTCTGGACAGAAGGGACATCTGGCAGCATTTGGATTTAGAGCATCCATCTAGACACATCACTGACTTAATGACTCATCATTCGAAAGCAGTGCAGTTGGGTCAGACAGATTTTTAGCAACTTTATGAGCAACTGATCTTTATATTATAGAAGTAGAAAGGGAAAGAAAGGGAAAGAAAAAACAAAAAGAAGGAAGAATTGGGAGAGTCTGCCATAAACACCAGATGTGATCCTTGCGTACGATCTCCTTTCTTTCTCCCAACTGCCCACTCTGCAGACATTCCTTTAAGCCACTGCACTGGCCCCCAGAGAGATCCGACCCTGTTCCGTCCTTCTTTCTCTCCTGGCTCCTGTCTTTTGGAAAATATCTTGCCATGTGGATTTGACATGTGCTGTGTCTTCCCGGGTACACCCTGGGATTTCTCAGAATGTCTATCTATCCTTCTCCAGTCTCAATTTCCTTTCTTGTTTTCACTCCCCCCCCCAGCCCCGCCCCACTCCAGCAGCTCCTAATGGGGGGTTGGGGAGTGGGGAGGTGGAGGGTGGAGGGGAGTAGTGTTGGCCTGCAAGTGCCACTGCTGCCTGGCCTTCCTCAGCTTGGTGCTTCCCCAGCTCAGTAACGAAAAGCAACCTCAGAGGAGTTTAAAAAAAAAAAAAAGACGGATCAAGACCACATAGCTAGTTTTGGAGTCAGAATTTGAATCCTGAATTCATGCATTCAGCTAGATAGCTACATAATTAACATACAGATACAAGCCATTCTAATGTAAAATTTCTGCTTTTAAAACTAGATGCACAAAGCACAGAAACATGTACTGGTTGGATCTGCTATGGCAATTCTGGCCCAAGGTCTCCCAGATCATCCATGCTTTGAGCCACAATAAGTGTAGAAAAGTCGCTCCTAGGAATGTGATTACAATTAAGATGGTATACCCCAGCACGCTTCTCCAAAAAGATGGTATGGTAGCAGTTAGGAGCTACAATTTGGGAAAACACTTCTATTGATAAATATATAAAGTACAAAAATATATCAACAATAAAGAATAGTGAAGAAGTGCCCAAATTTCAACTACCTTAAATTAAAAACCTATGCAGTTACACACCTGAAGAGAAAGAATTAATCTTTTTATCCACTCTTCTTATTTCCTCAATGTTTAAATCCACTTATAAGTTACTCACTTGCAACTAATTGTAAATCTATTTACAAGTTATTAAGTGTAGGCTTTTAGGTTGAAATGATTCTTTTAGTTAGTCAGCTATTCCTCCGGAAAAATGGGTGAATCAAGACAGCTATGGTGTAGCCAATAAGTGTTAGGCAATAGTCTGAGGAGAGTGTCGAGAAAGTGGCCCGACAGGGTGAGGATTCCTCAGCAGGGTGGCCCTGCCACTTCTGAGTGTCCTGTCATTTAGTCTTCTCTCTCACTTCCTCCTCAAGTGAGAGTCTTTCCACCTGGCTACCGTAGAAGGGGAGTATGTGGGTACAGGGCTTCTGTCTACTTTCACAATTGGCATCTTCTGTGCTCAGAAATATCCTGGACTTTTCTATCAAGAACATGCAAATTCATCTTGAAAAGCCTTTTACTAGTTGTTTGGCCTTGAGTGAAAGACTAAACCTCACTCAGTTTGCTTCTTCGACTGTAAAAATGCAAATCATAATTACCCATGCTTTGGGTAGAGAGGTTCAATAAAAGAAGGCTTGGAAACACTCTTGGCTTTCACAAACAGACAAGAGGGACATTGTAGATTTTTAACACATTTGCTTCCTTCTTTCAAAACCCAGTGGAGGGGTTGGGGATTCAGCTCAAGTAGTACAGTGCTTGCCTAGTGCAAGGCCCTGAGTTCGAGCCCCAGCACTCACCCCCTGACAAAGAAAACAATGGAGAAGGAGACACAAAAAATGTTTCCTAATCCTAAAATGAAAACATATACTCAAAGCACACAGAGATAGAAGCATAATTCCACGAAGTGACCAGCCCAGGACCTTTCAATACATCTTATGCCTGATTCAGCAAGGAACCTTGAAGCGCAGATCAGTTTCTCTTGAGGAGGATCTGACCAAAGAAGTTTGCAGAAAGCAGGTTAAAAGATTTTCCCAAGTGTCACCAGAATGTGGAAACAAAACTAGGCTACTAATGAAGTAAAATAAGGGAGAAAAATAGCCAGATTCAGGCCTGCTGGATGTAGGATTTCAAATGTTATTAACCAAAACATTTTCATAATTGCATGATTCATCTGAGAACTCTGAGAACTGTTTATAAAACACCTAGATTCTTTTCTTTAATATAGCATGGATAAGCCTGCAACACTCTAGTCGGTGCGTGTAGTTTTCATGAGATCCATTCGTCACTTCAACAAGAGAAGCATTTGTTCTTCTCTTCTCAAACACAAATATCGGTCTCTCTCTTCATCTGCTTCCCCCAAGGAGTACCACCCTTCTCTCTTTGTTTATGCTAATGCAATAAACTGTCCTCCGGGAGTTCTGACTAAACATAGCATTAAATAGTGAACAACGTGATCAATTATTTTACCAGCAGGAATGGCTTGTTTACTTAATCTCTCCTTTAAAAACAGTCATTTCTAGAGAGGCATTTAATACCTTACTTATTTTGACAGCATCGGGAAACCCCGTTGTTAATCAGAAGCATGTTAAATCAAACAGACATATTTAAAGGCAACAGCCAAGATTTGTCAGCTGGATTGACTTTTACAGCGTAAAGCTGTAAAAACATTTTATAGGAGAGAAACTATACAGCGACCCCGGAAGCTCACCCCACGTGTCAAAGCATAACCCAGATGAAACCAAAGATAGAATTGTGCATTAAATACCCAATTTCATTTTAATATGCTATTTTTATAGGACAGGAGTCCTTGGAAATTAAGCAGTAATGATGGGGAAAAGTACTCAGGATTAATGAATCTATAGAAAAGATAAAAAGAAATAGATCCTGAATCATGAAAAGTATTGGTTGATTTATTTTGACAGGTGCAGTTTAGTTTTAATGATTTCAAATAACACTTCATAGTAGGATACTAAAAGTCCTGCTGTGTGTGGTTATGTGTATGGTAATAAAATCTTGGCAATATGAATTTTACTATAAGTCTTAGTGTTTAAATTTTCATTAAGAACAAACCGTTCTTCAGGTTCGTATATCAGCAAAGTGAAATTACACAAGTGTCTTGATTTTTTTGATCATTATTATTTACCTCAAGTTCAAAATACAATTTCTTTTTGAAGAGATCATGAGGAATTTTATGTGCTGGATAATAATTCAAGCTTTGTTGCACATTCTTCTAAGAATTCAATATGTCTTGTAGCTTTTTGCCTCAGTTTCCCAAGGATACACTATTGAGAGGCATTTCCTGGTGAGAGAATTAATTATCATCTGTAAGAAAAGTTAAGATCTCTTTGTACAAGAACTCTTCCTCCAGAGGGAAAATGGTAAGCCCTGTGAGGTAAAAGAGCAAAGACTAGAGATTTCAAACACTGCAGAAGTTATTGAAGAATAAAAAATACCAGAGGGTTATAATTATCTTCAGAAAGACATATGTCACCAGACTATACCACAGTGATCAAAGAGCTATTAAGAGGGACATGGACGAAGTCTTGAGGGATTCAGGCCCTATGCCATCAACAAGGCTGCTGAGACTCATACTGTAAAAACTGTAAATCAAATACGATCCTAGAGACTGTATGAAATGGCAGAGGTTAAATCAAAACCTAAAATGTAAGGTCTCTAGTAATCTCCTGAAGCCTTTTCATGACTCCCACTTCCTTTGTGCCTCTAGTGCCTCTTTTACATAACATAACTGATGCTTAATTACTGACTCAGACAACCCTGTTCTACTCTCCCTTACAGATTTCAATAGCTGAGCAATTAAGGAAGGTGTGTTGAATTCCTCTCTCCAACAGCCTTCACCACCTCGGAAGCAGAGAAACATTCCACACATGATTGTCTATATAACTTCAGCTCAGATGGAACTTCTGCCCCTTTACTCCATTTTGTGCTTGGTAACTCTTGCTGACCAGATGACTTGGCTTTTAAAAAAATATACAACCCACTCTGTGCACAAAACATCTATCTTTCATAAAGTACTGGGCAATAGCATGTTTCATGTTGTCAAATAACAAATAATTGAAGCCGAAGTGTTCTTTCCAAAAAGAAACCCAACAAGCAAAAGGGCCATTCCAGTTCCAACACTGATTTCCTACATGATGTCCACATGCCCTTCGCGTAGACTCGTGTAGTGATCCACTAGAGAATCTTGTGTTTGGGTGGGTCAGTGCGGTCCTTGAAATATTTTGGGTTTTGCATTTTTTTCCAACAGTGCCAATCATTACTAACCAGTAGAAATTCAAACAGTAAGTCATTCGAGTGAGAAAAAGTTTCTTTGAAGAGCAAATGATGATTATCAATTTTAGAAACTGGAAACTCACAGCCAATTCAAGAAGTAAAGGACAGCTGGGTGTTGTGACCCACACGGATAGTCTCAGCATTCTGGTATTTGGGGGGGGGGGAGGCAAGAGGATCGCAAATTTGAGCCTAGCCTGGGCAATTTAGCAATTTAGGGAGACCCAATCTCAAAGTAAAAAATAAAAAGAGGACTGGGGATCTAGCTCAGGCAAAGACCCTGAGTTCAGTCCTGAATGTTGGCAGTAGAAGAGAGGGAGGAAGAGAAAAAAAAAGAAAAAAAGTAAATATTGCCTGAACAGTAAGGGTGGGAGTAGAAGTGGAAATGCTGGATGCATAATAAGAGATCAGAAATCACTAGCTGGAACTTTTGCACAGATGGAACTGTATTGGGAAAGAGACTCGCATATACTATTACATGCTATGGGAAGTTCAATAGGATTCTCTTACTCAATGTGGGCATGCATTTGAGACAGTAGAATTAGATATCAACCACAATTTTTAAAAACATTAAGCCTTGATATAACCTACTAAATACTACAATTTCCAGGCTGACTATTGTACACTGCTACTATCTCTATGCATCAGGGAACACTCTTAAATCTGCTCTTAAATATAAATTAATTGTTAGCCCTTCTTATGACTTTAAACTTGAGACCAATCATGTTTAACTAATGTTTGATCTCTCCCATGGATGGAAATATAAATGCTCTTTCTTCCAAGAGGCAAAAAGAAAAAAAATTCTAACCAATACCTAGCTGATTTGAAACAGTTTCTCAATCAATTGAGAAATTGAAATGATAGATAATCACAGTATACAGCTAAAATGTTGCATTTAACATTTGGATTTTTAGAAGAAGATTACATTTTAAATGTGGAGATAGGGGTTGGAGATTTAGCTCAAGTGGTAGAGCGCTTGCCTAGCAAGCGCAAGGTCCTGAGTTCGATCCCCAGCTCCCGCAAAAAAAAAAAAAGAAAAAATGTGGAAATAGTTATCACATCATGGAGCAGACAGCCTAAATTTTTTTTTTTCTTGTAGTTGTACCTGAGGCCTGGAGGGTTAGTGGTGGGGCTGATGTTAGGAAAATTCCCTTTACTAGGGAAATACTTTCTGCCCAAAAAATAATAAGTCTACAGGGCTCAGAGTTCAGTTGGTTATGTAGAAACTGAAATTACTCACCATTTCAACATCACATGTAACTCCCACTTATAGCCACAAAATTACAGGTCAGTGTACAGCCCAGTGTGTAAAACAGTACTGCACTGGTCCGCAGTACTGCACTGGTCCACTTACACTTAGCCGTTTAGATTTTCATCTTGTCTGTGTCAAACTATGAGTTTAGTTCCTTTCCCGCAGTTGGTTTTTTTTTTTTAACCTGTAAAATAAAGGGATTAAACTAGATGCGTGTCTCTGAAACTCTAACTCCCACTCGAGCCATCTGGGACCCTTGTTAAAATGCAGGCTTGAATTTAGAAGGCCTCAGGTGCAGGGCCTGAGAATCAGCATTATTACCCAGCTCTAAAATGAGGCCAGTAATACTTTTTGGGTAAAGGCAATTCACAGATTTCCTTTGATCTCTCCAGGAGACTTCTTCACACACCCAAAGATTCCTGTTTTCATCACACATTGTTTCAATTGTTCACGGGCATTAGATCACAACTTCTTAATCCCGGCTCCCTTTGTCACCTTGAAAAACGCCCAGTTTAGGTTTTGCTGCTGGCTATTTTCAGTGTCTCTTTGAAATGCCTATCCAATGCTGGGCATAGTTGGCCTTTAATAAGATCACAAGCTTAGAAAAGAATAAATTCACCTCACCTCAGTTGAAGACTACAGATCAGGCACTTATATAGTGACCTCTCTCTCTGGCCACATTCTCTGTGATGCCTTCTAATGGTTTTTGAAGACTCACTTAACAGTCCATTAAATGACAACTATTCACTATATTTCCTTTCCGATTCTTGGATTCTTGACTGTGCTTTGTCACTTGCAAATGAGGCAGCTCTTATAGTGTTCAGGTGAGGGAGTGCGGCAGAGACAGCCAGAAGGAGAGCCGAGAGTTGGAGCGCTCAGATCTGCTGGTGGTGTTAAGATAATTACCTTAGTCACAACCACAACAGCAGTGTTACGTGCCTTATTAAAGCACTGAGTTTCTGTTTATTCATCCACTATAAAATATGTAAGGCGGTCAGTTGAAAAGCACTGGTTTACTGACACACAAGGAGCAGTTCTGGGCCTGGAGCCTAGCTCAGTCCTTGTCCCATGGGATGATCTTGGACAAGTTAAGAATATAAAGTCACTCCCATCACATGCTGTGAAATAGCTTTGGGACACAGTGAGTGAGTACAGTGTGAGGATTCCCTATCGTTACTGCTAGAGAGCCAAATGTTACATCTTGTTTCAGACCATATTCATTTATATCTACGAAGCAAATGTATTTCCTGCTTTTTGTATATAAACCATTATTTAACAGTCACGATAGTCCCTAGTATTAATAAAACCTTATAATTTATAAAATCTTGACAAATTCTAAGTATCGAAATTAAAATATTTTAATTAATTTATTTGTATTTCACATAGGCACTGTGAAGAACACAAAATTGTGTGGTACCAATTCTGTCCTCAAAAAATGTGCAGTCTTAGGGGGAAGAAAAAGATGTATTTAAATAAATGCAAAGTAATAAAGAAAGTAGATTACCTACCACGAAGTTGGGTGATACGTTGGATACTTCTGTCTGCTGCTATAAGACAAAACAAAGAAGAAAATCCACTTGAGCATATTACTGCTTCAGTTCCTACATTTGTTTAACTTCTAAACTTAATTTTAATCTTCCTGAAATTATTTTTGTCAGCGTGAAGTTAATGCTATTGTTTTTCTGATTATAAAAGTAATATATGGAAAAGCAGAGATTATCATGGAGATTAAGGAAGACAGAAGTAACAATAATTACTTTCTGGAAGGGACTGTGGAAGGGGAACCTTAATTATTCATGTTTACTTTTTATATCCTTTAAAATTTGTACCATGTATAAGTATTATCTACTTTAAACCCTAGAGAAAGTTATAAAGTAGAAAGTGAAATTACTCATTATACTACCATGTATTGAATATTTTGTGCTTCCAGATTCTATCAGAATCTATGTTCCAGGCATACACAAATATATTTTTTATGAAAATGAGATCAAGATATATGCAATGTTTTCAAAAATGCTTTTCATGTCAAAAAATCTAGGACATACTCTTTAGCGTCTGTATTATGTTCTGTTGTCTGTGTGTTTTTAGTCAACTTAACCCTCATAGGTGAGTATTTTCAAGAGTTCTATGATTAACACCTTTAAACTTGCATATGTGTGTAATTGACTTATTTTCTTAGTCTATGAGAAGTTTGTTGAGATTTAACAGAGGCACTGTACTGGGGTTGGGGATTTAGCTCAAGTGGTAGAGCACTTGCCTAGCAAGTACAAGGCCCTGAGTTTGATCCCCAGCACTCACTGCCCCCCCAAAAGAAAAGAGGCATAGTATGAGTAAAGAGACAAGGCCCCGCCACAGGAGAGAAGTGCATCTGCTCTATAGGAGCAAAGGCATGGAGTTGCTCCTTCTTACCCACTGCTGAAATGGTTGTGAGCTGCTCTCTCCAGCACTGGTTGTGGTCTAGCCCGTCAGGTAGGAAAACGGAAGAAATGGAAGTGGGGTCCTGCCAATGAACTCTGATGAAACATTTTACCCTGTCAGGTAGGAAAACGGAAGGAATGGAAGTGGGGTCCTGCCAATGGACTCTGATGAAACATTCCTGATTCCATTTTGCTTCTGTTTCTCCGCTTTCTGAAAGGAAACTCCTTTCTTGGTCTTTGCAGCATCTTTAGAGTTGTGTCTGCTAATGGACTTATAGCCAGTTAATGCTAATGTAGTTAATGTTTATTTTAATGGTAAGAGGGTAGAATTTGAAGGGGATCAGAACAGCTTTTTAGATTTCTAAGCCTAGACGACACTTTGCACCTAAGGAGAGGAGAGACATGAAAAATATGAGACTTATAAGACATGATGGCAATTTTAGTCTTTTTTTTCCTCTCCCTCCCTTTAGCACAAGGAGAGTTAGTCTGAAAGAGGTTAAATCACTCACTGAAGATCATATAGTTGGCGACAGCCTGAACAGGATGTAGAATGTAAACCTACGCTGTGGTTCAATATCACTGGCATTACACCAGGCAAGACCATTTTCTGATCGTGCAGAATTACTAAAAACAATCATTAGCTCCCAGAGAAGTTTCCATCATTACATTTTACTAATCTATTTAGCAGTTACCTTTGGGAGTAGTCCATGCTCATTTCCCTTTAGTTATGCTTCTTACAAAATAAGAGAAGGAGGGGCTGGGGATTTAGCTCAGTGGTTAGAGTGTTTGCCTTGTGAGCACAAGGCCCTGAGTTCTATCCCCAGCACCAAAAAAAAAAAAAAGCAAAACATAACAAGAGAAGGAACCTGGCTTTCACTGGAGCAATATTGAGATGTATGCTGAGATATTTACATCTGAATGGAATGGGAAGCCAATTTCTTGCTATTTACATTTGCAACATTTCTTTTGGTTTGGATTTTTGCTTTACTAAATGGTGGAGTAATTGAAATGCCTCCTGCTGCTGAGCTGGGGCAGAATTAGAAGGGAATCAGAATAGCTTTTTAGATTTTTAAACCTAGATGACACCTTGTACCTAACCGAACGGAGTTACTAGGAAGGGTTGAGCTAACACCCAACAGCTACCTGAGCTCTGCCAGCATACTGCATCTGTCAGTCCTAAGCGAATCCAATGGCTTCTTAAAAGATGCACTCTCTCCACGTGCTGGAGTGTAAATAGGGCATTGTAATCATAGGGGACTATGAAATTAACTAATGCGATAAAGCTTGGATAATGTCTGCAGTCTACTTGGAAATCTTTTTTTAAAAAAGAATAAGAAAAGGCTTGTGAGCAAAAATCTTTATTTTTGGACATGTGGAAGCTTCAATAGAAAAAGGAAGACAATTTGCAGCTGTGGTCTAAGGTCCTTTTTGGAATCAATGGCAAGGATCAAACAAATATGGGTCATTTCTTCATAGGACAAAGTGGTGGGTTGCAAGGGACCCGATAGTTTTTCACACACCTATGTACAAGACCTTCTTAAACTACAACAAATGCCTTTCTATTCTCACTTACATCTTCAGAAGGTGTGCAGCATTTGAAATTGTTCCTGCTTTATGTACAAGCATAGGTCACATGAAACCTAAGATTGGCATACACATGTTTCTTTCAGCTTTATCCAGGGACAGACCATTTTCATAGAATTTCTTTCATCTTTTATTCAACAAATATTTATCAAGAACCTACTGTATTCCAGAATGTGTTCCAGGGGTGTTTTAGTTAATCTTCTCATTGCTGAGACAAAATACCCAATACCCAGGAAGGAAAGGTTTATTGTAAAGTTAAAGAAAGAGAGATTTCTTTCTTTAGCTCACCATTTGTAGGGGTTTCAGTGCACGGTCAGCTGGCTCCAAGGCAGGGTGGTCTGAAAGAGGGACATCAGAGAGAATCTGTCCATTAGTGTGGAAGGACAGGCAGGAGGCAGCAAAGCAGTGAAGTAGCAGAAGCGACAGCAGCAGCCCTCTTTCTGTCCCAGTGAGGGGCACCCTTAATCCCATCATCACATCTCTAATCCCAGCATCACGCATCCTAGATCCAGCAGCTCTGAAAAACCCATCTATGAGCACATGAGACTCTGTGGACCATACAAGCTATAACAAGGGGATACAGCTACAAATAAGATCGAGTTCCTACTCTCACAGGGCTACTCTAGTGGAAGACATGTAGCTCATCAGGAAATAGCAGTATGGTATTGATGATGATGAGTGCTGAAAAGAAGAATACACCATGGTAAGAGGCTCTGGGGAATAGAATTTTTATTTTTATTTTTCCAAAATACAGAATGGCCAGAGAAGTAGAAATGTGAAGGAAATAAGAGAACAAATATGCCATTATTCCGAGTGAGAGTATGCCAGGTGGAGGAGACAGCAGATGCAAATATCCAGAGACAAATGCTCAGCCAGTCCAAGGAGCCAGAACAGACTGGAGAGGACCAAGAAGGTGAAGAAAGGGAACTCGGTAGACAAAGCATCAGACAAGAGAGCTGGAAGGGCAAGCGAACAGGCTGTGCCGAGTGCTCTGAGGTCAACCTGAGTCGAATGGAAATCACTGAAGAAATCTGAGCAAGGATGATGGGATCCGGTGTAGTTTTTAAGAGCTTGTGCTCTTGCTGCCGTGAGAAGCGCAGATAGTGGGTGTAAGAATTGAATCAGGGCACTCAGGATGACTGCAGCGAGCTCACCTAGAGTCTTGGCATGCTTGGTGGCTTGGTGCAGGGAGGAGCAATGGTCAAGAGGTGAAATGGAAGGTGTATTTTGAAGGTGAGGCCAAAAGCACTCTGCAGTATCTGTTAAGTAGGACATCGCTCTCTTTATTGAAGCCAGACTAAAATGTGCTAGGTAAAACAGAAAAGTGCTACTAAAATGTAAGTGACACAGATGTGACAATTTGTAAAAATACTGGCCAACTAAATATATATATGCTAATATATATATACTAAATATACTCTCTCCCTCTCTCTCTCTCTCTCTCTATATATATATATATATATATATATATGGTGTATATGTGTGTTTAATAATAAAATAACATGGTACAGTAACACAAACATGAAGAACTACTGGAATCATGTGGGCCGTAGACCATCCCGGGAGTTCACTCCGTTAGATGGCTCTGGCCTCAGAAAAGTGCATGTTGCCAGCCGGCCGAGGAATGGCCAGTCGTGGTGGCGGCAGCGCAAGGCCTCTGTGTCCTTGGGCCTGAGTCATTTCAGCCTTTCCTGACTCCTACTTTGTTCTCGGGGTCCTTTCTGTGGTGCGGGAGGAGCAAGCACAGAGGAGCATGGGTCTGGGACGGAATCGGGGCACACGCAGGCGGGCAAGGGACTGTGTATGGGCACAAAAGAACTAGAGCAAAGTGGCAAGTATATCCACTCCTTACAACTGCCTGAATTAGGACTCTGGAGAAACAGTATGTGTGTGGCTGTTAAAGAATTGGCTCAGCACTGTGCTAAGTACTTTTTTTTTTATTTCTTTTGTGGTGCTGGCAAGTGCCTCTGCTAGGCAAGTGCTCTGCCACTGAGCTACACTTCCAGTACTGTTGATTATGGAACCCTGCCACATGGATTGATGTTAGAAACCTGTAGGGGACTACAAGTTAGAAACCTGTAAGAGATTGCCACTCCAGTCCCACACCTCTGTTGGCTAAATTACTTCTTGCTTGGCCGAGATCAATCTTTTAGTAAAGCCCTCATCTGATAAGAGACGCCACCCACATTAAGCAGGTTGATCTTCATTAGTTAAAATCCACCGACTTAAATATTAATTTCATTCAAAAAATCTTCACGGAAGGATCTAAAATAATGTTTCACCAAATATTTGGGCACTAAAGCCCAGCCAAGTTGATACGTAAAAGTAACCCGACAGTATCCATGCCCTGAGCTACACACACTTTCGCAGGAGATGGAAGAATACAGTAGGCTTAGACACAACAATGCTGCACCCATTTCTTTGCTCCTTGATTTTATCCCAAGGCAGAGTTTAAGGATATAGCTTTGCTTAAGGAATGAATGAATGAATGAATGAATGAATGAATGAATAAATACGTGGGCTTCTCTCATGATAAACCATAAAGTTCATCTCTCCTCATTCGCATCCCTGACTGCATGTGCCCTACTACCATTAAAATTCTTGGCCTGAGGCCATTACACTGAAGATCAGGTGGGAGTTAAAGAATTCCACGTTTAAAAAAACATGAAAAAGTGGGTGAAAAGGCTGCTCCTCCTCTCCCATTCTAGGGAGAACACAGTACAACATGCTATATTTTTGGTGTAATGGAAAGTCCATGCCTGGGAACTGTTCGTCTCAGTGTGTTGTCCACTGGGACAGTAGACGGTGTGTCAGTCAGGGTGGGCATCTTACTTTTGAAAATGGCACAGTCGGGGATGCTTTGTGATACAGCTCCTGGTGCATTAGCAAGTGTCCTCCCACCAAAGCTCAATAGAGAGTCATGAGCCAGGCATGGTGGTGCACACCTGTAATCCTTGCGTTGTGAGAACCTGGGGCAGGAAGACTGCAAGTTCTAGCCAATAAAAAATACAAAGAACTGGGCCGGTAGCTCAGTGAAAAGGTCCTGGATTCAGATCCCAGAACAGAGAGAAGAGGAGAGACAGAGAAAGAGAGAGAGAGAAAGAGAGACAGAGAAAGAGAATATTAAGAATAGTCCAAAAGGAAATCATTCTCAAACTGAGGGCTGCTGAGCAGCTAGCTGTAAGAAGGACCTTGGTTTTTACCCTCACTCTGAGGAATCTCCTGTTTGGGAGGAACTCCGTGGGCATCAGCATCCCTCAGACTATTATGTCATTAAACTTCAATTAATAGAAATACTTTTTTGCTGAAAACATCAGCAGTCCCTTGCGGGGCTTCTCCCAGCAGGCAGGATGCCTCCCTCATCCCAGTGTGATGTAACACAAGGTAAATAAACCCAAGAGTGCAAACAATGGTGTGTGGAGCCCACAGGTCACTCAGAAGCTATGTAAATAACCCTTGTTTTCAAAAAACAAAATCTGCTTTGTCACTGTTCTTCCCAGAAGCTAAAAAAGGGGCAGAACTGTAAGAACATTCATACAATCTTTCCAAAAGCGTACAGACGATCATTCATATCACACTTATTTACAGAAGGGTCTAGGGAGGCATCATGACATAGTTTAGATTCCAGTCAATGCCAAAGCCAGGACCCGATCCTGCTAATGGTCACTGAGCTCCCACTGGGAACAAATTACTGCGGTAAGTAGCAGACTCAAGTTCTAATTTTTATACATTTTTTTTACTATTAAAAATGTGTTAAAACCTGGGATGGTTACCTGTAATGCCAATTGCCTGTAACGCCAATTACTTGGGAGGCTAAGGCAGGAGATCACAAGTTCAAGGCCATCCTGGGCAATTTAAGGAGACCCTGTCTCCAAACCAAAAATAGAAAGGGCTAGGTGCATAGCTCCATGGTAGAGCACTTGCTTAGCCTATGCAAGGACCTTGGTTCAATCCCTAGTACTGCAAAGAAAGAAAACAAAACAAACCACACATTCGCTAAATATTTTCTCTAAACTGACAGGGGGAATGAAGAAAAAGCATACGGTATTTTTTTAACGTGGAAAATATTGGCTCTTTCAACATTACGACTTACACTATTTAGAATCAAGTATAAAAATACCATGAAGGTATCTCTGTCTCAAAGAATTTCCTGAGTTTACAATTTTTCCTTTCTCTTCCTCCTCCTCCTGCCTTTTCTTTTTCTGCAGTTAAAAGTACACCCCCAAAAGACTCCGAAGCAATGTTAGCCATACCCAAATTTTTGCAGCTTGGTTCTATCTAAGAGCCCAGAGCAATTTGAAACAAGAGCAAGAACATGAAAGCAAATGGTGCCTAACACAATAACTGGAAGAAAGCCGAGAAAACTCACAAAGCCCTGGATTCCAAAATTGCCTTGCAGCATGCCTGAGGTAGGCAGAGACCAAAGTAACCTTGTTTATCAGGGTCACTTTGTCCAGGATCAAAAAAAAAGTTATTTACCAAAATCCACATGAATCAAAATTAAATTCGATTCTTGGGACTTTTATTAAACTGTTCTACTTCTGAATTCCAAGATCGCTTGTTTCTATTGTTTTCTTTGACTCTAGTTTGGGCTAGAATTGGAAATGGAGTTTATTGTTAAACCAAAAACGAAGAGTAAAGAAAATGTTTTTGAAGTGTGTAAGTCAAAGTTTGGCACTAGTCCCTTAGGCATTTTGTATCTCTTTAATCCCTCTCAATGCCATAAAGTAAGAGAATAGTATGTCCATTTCACAAGTGCTTCATCTATTTAGGAGCACCACTGGGATTTGAATACAAGTCTCATTATCCTTTATTTTTTTAACTACTCCATACTACATTATTCTACGGCTTTCCAGCTCATGCGAATTTAAACAATGCATTTAACACCATGCTATTAGTGCTATCATCTGCTTTTCCAGTTGGACATTAAAATTATACTTTTAGGCATTGACAAAGATTAAGTTTCACAAGAGTAATATATGGCATTGGTATATATGAAGGCTTAGTTTTCAATGAGTAGAATATAACTGAAGGCCCTTTAATACATTATGAATCAGTTGCTAGTCACGGTCTTGTTTCGGAATATTTTGTTTATGTATTCAGGAGGATGAAGCTACTGGGTAAAACACAAGGGAAGAGATAAAAAGGCAAGTAAGAAAGGAACAAGGTCACTGTAGGAATCATATAGGATATAAGATGATGGTAACAAAATTGTGATATGATTTGATTCAATTATTCAACACATAATTATTAAACACATTTAAAAATATAAGCTTGTACTGAAATTTATGAATAATGTGTATTTTGAGCAGGTACAGATGAGAGGTGGGGGGAGCTGGAGCAGGTAATAATTTTTCTATGCTGTTATATGCTGGTCTTGCTGTCCCTTTGAAAAAGAAATCTAATTTGCCTGGTTACTCGGGATGAGGTTAAGAAGGCTAGGTCTTTTTAGTCCTATTTTTACTTTGGGGAAACTGAGGAAGAGGGAGAGGAGGAAGTGCAAAAGAGAGAAAGATTAATGATGGCAGAGCTGAACTGAAGCACGCGTCCTTCTGACCTTTACTCAAAGCTTCTTATTATGCTAACGCACAGTCTGTGGGGTACATGTGTAGTCAGCAGGACCAGGGATTTGATCCAGACTTCTGGTGAATTTGGCCAAAAGATAATCATTAGTACCTTAGTGTAGCCCAGAATTCAATCCACATAAACTATTTTGGATCTTAAACAACATGACTATCAGAATATACATGTGCTATATAATGTAATGGGTCTGCCACTTGGTAGCAGCTGAATGTCTAAACATTACTTAAATTCTCCAAGTGGCAGTTTCCTCATCTGTAAAACAGATTCAACAGTAAGTACCTTGTAGGATTTTCTGAGGCTTAATTAAGACAAGAGCATGTCAACATTGAGTACTGAGCCTGGTATGATCTACACAGGCAGGAGACTTCAGTTTTTTATGGCTGTAGCTACCCGTCTCATTCTAAGGGTCTGCATCACTTTTTATCCTATTTATTTTATTAGGGTAAGTTTATTTCATTAAGGTTATTATTAGTAAGTTTATTTTATTAAGTTATGGTCATAATTTAATCTATTTTCAATCTTTAAAGGATAAAACTAATTTTGTTGATGCTCATAAACTTGATCCTGGTCCTTCTTTACATTTTAGGCTTTCTTCTACTGCTAAATGACCCAAGTTCCTTCACTCTTCCATTGCATAACATTATCTTTGATCTCTGGAATCTGTATCCTCATAAATAATGGTAATGCATTTTATTTTATTTTTTAATTAAAAAAATTTTTTTTCCAAGAACATGTATTGGTACATTGTATATATAATGATCATATTCAACATTGTTATTTTGTACCGGTACATGATATATCTTGGTTGGTAGTGCATTTTAGAGCAGAAAAGCCTACGGCCAGACTGCCTGAGTTCAAATTCTGCCCCCAACACTTACTAACTATGCAGATTGCTTAATCAGTCTCAATTTTTTAAATCTGTGAAGTAGAGACTATAATATTGTTCATCACTTAGACTTGCTGTGGGGTTAAATTAGTTAATACTCGCATGTCTACAGGCCTTGGAAGGATGTTTGGCACAGAATGTATGGTTGGTAAATGTTAACTGTTTTATTAGTTCTCAGAAAGTTTGCCATTAGTAAGTCACTGTATCTGTATTGTTTACTTAGATGTGTTTGTAACTATATTTTCTAGATGTTTTGAAAAATGGAGCCAAGATGCACACAGGGCCTTTGTACTTACTACTCCCCCTGCCTGGAGCACTTTGTCCAAGTGTCATTTCCCAGACGCCCCCCGTAAAAATGTCCTTGCCCCTTCCTCTTCTCATGGTCCCTTTCTCTACCTTACCTCTTTTCCATTGTATTAATCTCCACGTGACACATTGTAGGTTCCTGTGCTTATTGTTGATCTTTCCTTGATGAAGTACAAACATTAAGCATGGCTTTGTCTGTTTTGTTCACTGCATTTGGGGTCCTAGAACCATACCTGACATATAAAAGCTCCTCAGCAAATATTTCCTAAATGAATAACTGAAGCTAAGATTTGTTTTTAGTTTTCACTGGTTCATTTTCTGCTGTACTTACTTTTAAAACATTTGTCTCCTCAAGAAATTAGTTTGGTCACCCATAAAAAAATGAAAGTAATTTGTCTGGGAAAACTTAAAAAATCTTTTAAGGTTTTCCCCTCCAAGGTATGAAAACAAAGTTAAAACCTCCAAAAATTTAACTTGATACCAATGTCAGAGGCCCTTGAAATTATAAACAAAAAATCAGTCTTTAAAAGGATAAGAAAAAATCATAGTACTCCATTAAAAATTAGTTTAAATGATTCATTTAAAAGGGAAGCAATTTTACTTTTCAAAGAAACTCACAACCTCTCTAACATTGAAAGGGTGGATGATTTGATATGAATAGATTTCAGTTTGTGTAAATAACTAGAGTTTCCAAGCCATCGTCTCTGATCAAATATAATGAGAACCTAATTCTTCCTTTGCACTCCCCAATGTTCTCTCCATTAAAAACACAATAAAAACCTAAAAAAACACATAAAAGCAAGTCAATATTTGATTCCAGTAGATGGCACTGCAAAGCAATCTTTAATGATCCAGTGACATTTCTTTGATCATGATAATATTTATTCTGGAGTATGATAATTAAAGTGACATGCAGTGAAAACAAATAGGTTGGGGATTCTGTAGCTGCAATAAAGCGGGGTTTGTACAGTGCTCCAAAACTGAAATCTCATCTGTATTTTAGTTGGGCATTATTACTAAGGTAGTGGGTGCATATAACATGAGTTGACCACTGTGCTTAAAATATAAAAATCACTTTTTGGTGTAAGATTTTAGTTTCTTGTTTTAATTTGATGTCTATTTTATGTTATAAATCCAATGAGACTCAGTACACTTTTGTACTGTGATAAATTTAAGTCATTCAGGCTAGTTACCATAGATAGACGAAATGTTCTAGGGTCACGGGCCATATCCCTGACCTGTATTTGTGTGTGTGTCTGTGTGTGTATGTGTGTGTGTGTACGCCAATGGATACCCTTAGTCATAAGTGGGTTGGATTAGACAATGCAAATGGCTCCAGATAATACCAGCTGCACAACAAAAACATGGTACTACAACACAAATTCCAGAAATAGTTAACGGTGGGTCAGAACTCAGATTTCTTTTCTTGGTACTGGGGATTGAACCCAGGGCCTTTGCACTAAACTAAACCTCTGTTTTTTTTTTTTTTTTTAGTTTTATATTTTGAGATAGGATTTTGCTAAGTTGCTGAGTTTCCCAGGCTGTGCTGGAACTCATGACCCTCCAGCCTCAACCTCCAAGCGTGCTGAGATTACAGGTGTGCACTACCACCCTGTAGATCTCAGATTTATTATTAAAGGAAAACATGTTTGAGACAAATTTTAACATCATTTAAAAGATCCTTTATATGTAATATAGACTAGAAATTGTTAAATTCTATCACATATATAAATATGTCTAGAGTACTGTTTGGTGCAAACTAGGTGTCAAATGAATTTCTTCTCTTCTTCTGCCTTTGATGGAGAGGAAAAATAAAAAGGCCTCAAGTCAGTTCCTGTTCTGCAACTCCATGTGTGTAATGACCTGTGTGTACTCCAAGAGGGCTAGACATGAGACTTTAAGATATAAGGTATTATGCCTCATATAAAGTGAGAACAAGGTATCTGCTACTGTATACCCAGATGTACAAACCAGTAGCCATGGGGATTGGGCGTCATTTTCGTCAAGATGTTTGTTCTTCTTTTGTGGATCAAGAAGTCATTAGTCAAAACTGGTTCACCTCCAAGTAAACCGCCTCAGCTCTTTCTCTAAATGTCCTAAGAGAGTTCAGACATGATACATTTTTACATGACCTGTGGACTGTTTTTTTTTTCTATGATTACCAAGGAAGCTTGAAAGTCCATATATATACACATATATATGTATATATATAAAATATGTGTGTATATAAAATATATATGTACATATATATAAAAACATATATGTATGTATATATATGGGGGGTGTGTGTGTAAGAAGTGAGAGCAATAGTGAATTTCTGAAATTTCTAGAAAGTTATGAGAAAGTGTTCCATGAGATGGCTGTTTGTGGACTACCATACATCACCATGGTACATTCCTTAAGGACCCTTTAACCATAGCAATGAGACATGTCTTGCCAAGCTTTTCTTATGACTCACATAGATACTGTCACATCAGCCTTGGACACTTAGGGACAAGCTAAAACCCATACAGTAAATGCAAAAACACACTAGTAATCTAAACAAGGGGCAAATATGACCTCCCCAATACCCTCACTACAGGACAGTATGGCAAAGAAGACACTAACAGCCTTCCTCTACAGGTCTGGTTACTTGATTTTGCTTTCCTCCTTGTGACCCCAGAGTGTGTGCTTTTGCGATACCAAATTGACAGAGATAGTGCTAGAATATTATAGAAAGCTATTTGTGGAGGCAGGGGATTTAGCTCAGTGGTTAGAGTGCTTGTCTCACAAGCACAAGGCCCTGAGTTCTATCCCCAGCACCAAAAAAAAAAAAAAAAAAAAAAAGAAAGCTATGTGTGGCTTGGAGATGGGGCAGATTGCTAAGCTCCCTTCAGAGCCTTAGATTTTACAGAACACCTAGTCCTATCCTTTCATTTTACCCATGAGGAAAATGAAAGGCCCCTGGACTTACAGAGGTCACAAGGCAATGACTGAAGTAATTTGAGTCTCCAGCACTTTGAGAGAAGGGGATAAGGGAAAAAAGGTGAAAAAATAAGAGAATATTTACTCCTGCCAACTTCAGGAAGTTGATGAAAAATATTATCTAAAGCAGCCTAGGAGAACAAGTTTTGTTTCAATGCCTGTACTGAAAATGAGATTGCATAAATTCCTCAACTATTTGGTTCTGACATCCCCCTCTCCTGCTTTTGTGTGAAGTTACTGTGTTTAATATCTCTTTGGAAAGTCTTCATATTAAAAAGAATGTTGTAATAATGGCTCATGTTGAGGATGATCTTTTTTCTCAGTATGAAGTAGTAACTTAAACATGAAATAAGTATGACAGCATTGAACATTTTTCTTACATTCAATGTATGAAGACAAGGCAACAGAATTATAGTAACCCTATGTCTTTAATATAAATAAAACAATTATTACACATATGATTTTTCAACTTTTCTGCAAGTTTTCATGAATATTAGGAATACACAGAGTATGAAAGAAACTTTTCAACTGTTAAGTTCCTAATTTGTTCTGTAACATCGAATGGCATAGCATGTGACTATTTTACATTTAAACAAAAATAATTTTAACATTTTGTGTAATTTAGCCTTATGTATGTAAAAGAATTCCAAAGTTTCCTTTGAAGGCATAACCTAGGCCTGTAGCTGAGGTAAAAAGTGATGAAATTCATGACCTAATCACAGTTTGGTAATTGAATAATATCCATAGTTGGCATGGTCCAGGGTTTATTTAGCGAGGGGGAGATTTTTAGTAAATGTTAAGAACATAGAGAAAAGTTTTGGGCTAATGATGGGATTTACATGGCTTTCTCTGAGTTGGAGTGCAGTATGCCTTCTTTACTTTGAAAAAGTAAAAGTATTCAATTTTTACCAGTGCTTTCATCCTTGACGGACTAAGCTCCCCCCCCCCCCCTTAATTGATTTAGGGTGGATCCCACGTCTGGTTACCTGTATCTCTAAAGGGTCTGGTTCTGAAATAAAAATGAAAGTTGGAAGGTATTGGAATGGGATGAAGGGGCCAGTTTAATTGCCTTTGGGAATCTCCTGACCAATTTTCATTTGGCTCATTGGCGTCCTTGGATAAAGGAGAATGGAGGGAGGTCGAGAGAGGAAAAAAAAGCCAAAAACGTTAAAAAAAAGTTACGTGCAAAAAGCAACCCAAAAGTAGAGCAAACCTGAACTCCGAGACTTTTTACAATAGACTACATTAAGATTCTTTGCGGTAACAATGAGAACATTTGCTTCGTGGTTGTATTTCTCAATCACGCTAGGTAAAACAAAAATGCCGCTCCCCGGCAAGCCCTCTCTAGATTCAAAAGCAAAGGTACAGAGACGTCAGAGTGCCAACCGCATCGAACACTTCTCAACTACTTCGGGGCAGTCAGGTTAAGGTAATGTATACATAGTCAAGGACTTTGAGATCAGGTGTTCTTTTGCATTTGTTCTTTTGATGAAATAACTCTCCGTGCATAATAATGACTTCAAACTGATAAACAAGACTGGAGATCGCAAAATGGCTGGTTGCAGCTCACGTCGCATTGCTCGCGCAGAGGGAAGACACGACCTCCCTCGAACCCGGCCGCCCGGAAGTCCTGAGGGGCGCAGGGAGCGGGGCTCACGGCCCGGGACGCGCTGGGGCGCACGCGGCAGTGGCGCGGCCCCCGGGAGGTGGAGGAGGAGTCTCCGGTCTTTCGCCGCGCTCTCCGCGCTTCCGCGGCGACCTCCGTGTGCCCGGCGGGTGCGCCGGCTGGGTCTCCCGCGATGTGACGCCCTCCAAGAATGGGACTCTCCCCTCTCCTCTCCCTTCTTGCTGGCCCACCGTGTGTGGCAGGGGAAAGAGTAGCTGTCGGGTGTTTGAGACCCGGACCCGGCGCCAGCAGAGCCCGGACTCCACACTCTGGATTCCCGCGAGCGAAGTCTGCCCGCCTACCTCACCAAGAATCGCCTCGGAGTCTGAAGGAGGCGTCTCTAGGGTGCAAGTGGGAGGGTTCGTGTGCTAGGGCTTGATGAAATTGGTTTGAGGAGTCTCTGCCCTCATTGACCTTGAGGGGACAGAACTCAGGATTGCGGTTTGGTGTCCCAAAGAGTTGGAGACTGGGGAGCTGCAAGTGGTCGCAGACTCGGGCTGGAGTTTAACTGTGTTGCGCAGCGAATAGCCACTGTGTAGCTCGGCTTTTCTGGGCTTCAGGTGGCTCCTGTGTCGCGTGGAGGAAAGACGGGCCAGGCGAAGGCGCTTCAGCCCTTGCGAAGCAGTCTCCAAAATACAAGGAACTGAGATTTCCCAAGCGGTGCGCAGTGGCCCCCACTGCCCTCCCTGGATCTCCAAGCCCCGCCGATGGCTTCTGTGGCAGGGACCTCCCCAGATCGCGGTGTGGCCAGAGCCGTCTCAGGCGCATCCCTCGCAGATTCTTCTAGATCAGCCCGGGCCACATTGTCGACCTCAGTCCCGCGCCGGCCTGCTCCGAGCCCCTTTTTCCATTGGCCGCCCCCAACCTCGGGCCTCTCGACCCTTTGGCGGTTCCACTTGAGGGCAAGGCCGGGGCGAGGGAGGGCTGGCAACTCTCGGGAGCTTCGGAGATGGACTGGGTCCCGGGGTAGGATGTGGTTAGGGCGAGAGGTGTTCAAGAGAAGGGGTGCACACAGAATTAGTGAACTTGAGGAATTTTATTCCCTGTGGCAACAAAGCAAAAACCCTAAGTAAATGTGTCCGTTCGGCATCCCCAGAACAATACAATCCAACCCCTCACCAGCTGCTCCTCAGGAGAGGCGAAGCCTTCTTGGGAAGCTGTCCTGGCCACATAGTTTTCCGCGCCGAGGACGTTTTGTTCCGACGCTGCCAAGCCATTGCGCCCAAGGCTCCGGGAGCTCCCGCGTGTCCTCCCCCCACGCCCGGGACAAAGTGCCCGAGGGCTTCGTAGACGGCCGGCCGCGCTCGGGGCTGTACCGCCTCCGGGGAGCTCGGCAGAGCGTCAAGGGCCACGTTTTCCTCCGGCTGGGGCAGGGGTTCTTTCCCCGCCGACGAGAACCAGTTCTGGCCAGGTGCCCCACTACATGCGTGGCCCACGACCTCCCGGGCAGCCTCAATTTAATTTCCTGCCCTTCCGGGCACGTTCTCCTGGAAAGCCTCTTCCGGACCCCTCGGGTGCACTGAAAGGCTTAATTTGAGCAGGGTGGGGCGGAGCGGGCGGGGCCGAGGTTGTTCTTTGGGGACTGAATCTCTCTCCATTTGGAAGGATTTCGGGCGGATAAAGCGCAAGTTTGTGCACTCGGTCCGTCCACAGAGGAATAGCAAACCGGGAAGACAAACAGCGACCAAGGAAATGCGACTTTGTCCAGTGGTTGCTGCCGGTGGGTGTGCGAAAACGCCGGCGATGTGAACTTTCTACAGATCGCGTATGGAGGGAGCTAAAGGAGAGAAGGGAGGGGAACGGGTCGGAGGGTGCCGCGTGGCGTGGACTCTGCTGGCAAGGGGGGTGTCTTTGCGCCCAGGAGCAGGGGTGGGGTATCCCGACGAGGGCAGAGAAAAGGGTAGACCACGAACTGCGGGCTAATTGGCTTAAGGCATTTTGCAATCGCTGGAAAAAGGTCGTTGAAGGAGTTAGCTGCGCAGGAAAAAAAAAAAAAAAAATCTTAAAAAAAGAGTGCTGGGCATGCGCACAGAGAGGATGCCATATTGGAATGAGGCTGTAGTGGGAGCTGGAGGACCCGAGCGGGCGCGCGAGGGAGGCGGCGGGCAAGGAGCGAGGGAGTGAGAGAGCGAGGAAGCGAGGGCGGGCGGGGGAGCGAGCGAGGCCGGCGCCCTCTCCCGAGACTCCCGGGGCCGGGGTCCACGCCGAGGCGGACGAACTTCATCAGGTAGGACGCCGCGCTGGCCGCCGTGCCCGGCCCCCGAGCAGACCTCCGGCCCGCAGGTTGAGTGCGCGGGTCAGCGTCTTTTTTCCAGCTTAGAAAAAAGGGAAGCCCGATCCACCCATGGCTGGAGGTGGGGGTGGGGGAGGAAGGAGGAGAGGAGCCCTGAGAGAAGAGCTGGGGAAGCAAGCAACAGCACTTGAGCGGAACCCCAAACTCCTTTCTGCGCTCCGGGTTGTCATTTTTGCTTCTCCCGTCCCTCTTTCTCCGAGTCTCTGGCCTCTGAAAAGCCCGGCCGTGCGAGAGTCCGTGTGGAGTTGCAAAGTGTCCTCCTCCTCCGGGCGCAGCCCGTCCCCTCCCTCGTTCGTGCACTCCTTCGAACGGTACAGCGACCTACCCTGCGCTCCCGCGTCTCCTCCGCGGTGGGATTTCCTTTTGGGGTGTGCTTGAAGTGGGGGGTGGGGAGAAGATGGTAGGGTGGAGGGATTAAGACCAGCAAGGGAGTCAGAAATCTTCGAGACCCCTTGAAAACATTTGCCTATGCAGCTGAATTGAAATTGTCAGTAGTTGTTCGGAGCGTGCTCCAGCAAAGACGATTTTTTTGTTCATTTAAAAAATCTCCCTTAAAGTAATATCCTGTCACTTGGGGCTTTCCTGTCGTCTACTCGCCTCCGACTTCCTTTCAAAATTACTAACCTGATCGGGCTTTGGAGTTTATTTTTTAATATGCGTGCGCGCGCGCAAGCGTGTGTGTCTTGCTGAAATCCTCCAAAAAAGCAACTGTAGGAACTGCGGTATGTATTAGTGATTTTGACCCTGGGCGGCTGCAGGGGGTTACCCGGGGAAGGGGGAGCCCAGCGAATGGGAAGTGGTTGCTTCTCGTTGGCCGGACGCGCGTCCAGAGCCCCATCCGTACTTGTGTTTTCTTCGAAGCGCTACAACAGCCGGGAAGGAGTCTTTAGACACCGTGCCAGTTTCAATATGGCGGGCTAGGTGGCTTTTAAAAACTGAAAATAAAGGTTTTGTCGTGGGAAAAAACCCAACCGAAGTGGCTACGCCTTAGTTTCGACTCTCTTTGGTTACCTTGGCAGTCGCTTTAGCGAGTTAAGTGGGAAAAAAGAGGGGGAACGAGCTGCCTTAGTTTTTTCCATGGTTAGAGTCTGTGTGTCAAGTCCATTGCTAGAGGGTAAAGGGTGGACGGGTGCCTCTCGCCCGGACTAGAAAGAACATCAAGCGCAATTTCTCTGTGTGCCTGTGAATCTGTGTGCAGTGTACGCTTGTGTGTGCATTGCGGGGTGGGGGCGTACTGAAGAGATCCGCCCCGAATGCGTGTGCGTCTCGGAACCAAAATCTTGCCTCGGTTTGACGTAACAAACTGCTGACAAGTGGTGCAAAATACATGATGGCAGAGGGAGTGATTTATTTCGGCTTTCTAGGAGGCGAGCTCCCCCCGCCCCTGCTGGATCCTGTGCAAGTAAAGCCCCGAATAAGTGGAGCGAGGAGGTGCTTATTAAAGGGACTAACTGGCCAGGGTATTGGGTGCAGTCGGGCTGCAGACATTAGTGGGATTTTGTGTTTGTGCTGCATTTAGTGTGGGGCTTCTGCTTCCCTTCGCGCTACGTGGGGGTGGAAGGTTGGGGGCCAAGCCAAAGCGCTGAGAGGACTAAAGTGCAGGGGCAGAAGGGTGGGGGCGCGCGGGCTCGGCCAAAATACGTGTAGGGTCAAGGCGGGTAGTTGTTTTTGGGTTTCGCGCTGTAGGGGTTTGGGGAAAGCGTGGCGGGGGGCGAACTACCTACCCCTCGCTCAGGTTGGGAACCGAAGGGCTGCGTCTGAGATGGCCTCCTCCGGCCTCGGCGGGGGCGTAGGCAGGGCTATAGTCTTGGAGAATAAGTGGGGGACTAAGTGTCCAAGAATGGCCGGCATCCGGGCCTGGGGGTAGAATTTGGAGACAAAATCAGCCAGTTAAGGGGAGCCTTAGGGAAAACAGGCAAATATGAGCTCGGAAAAGAGCCACCCGGAATGCAGGAACGTGGCTTAGCTGGGAACAGGGGTCCCCGACAGGGGTCGCCCGCGTCTAGGACGCAGCCGCAGAGCTGGGGACGCTTGGCGGTGCCAGCGGGAAAGACCCTAAGAGGGGCGGGGGCCACGCTGAGGTCTTGAGCGGTCCCCGGGTACAGCTAGGGCAGATTCGGGTGACCTTTTCCGGGGCCGCCAATCTGATCGCACAGCGGGTAAAAGCTGGGAGACGTTTTGAAAATGACAGTTAAATAGTGTTACCCACGGTCGTAGTTACCGCAGCAACGTGGTCTCCAACGTTTGCAGGCGCCCGGTGGGTTCTTTCGGGCCATTTAGACGAAGGTGGTGTTGTTGGAGGGGCGGATCCCCTCGCGGAGTCGGGTGGGTGGGTACTAGAGTGGCACGGGGATTGGAGACCCCGCGCGCGACAGGCTTTCCTTCCCACCTGGGCGGCTAGGCAGAGCGATTGGCCACGCGCGGACCGAGGCGCGTTTCGCCCCCCAGGGCCGAGTGCGCGGCGCCTCCCCGCCCTTCCCGCCTGCGCTCCGGCGCGTCCTCGGGGGACAGCTCTTCCGAGGGCTCCGCGGAGGTGCAGACCAGCCTAAAATGGCTCTGTGCGGGTAAACTGCAGTTTCAGCCGCGAACCCCTCCCCTGGCCCTCCTGACGTCGACGCTGACAAGGGTACAGTTCACCCCAGCGCACCGAAACCCACGATTTTGCACCGGGCTGTGCCGTGGAAGCGAGGATTGTATGCAGGCGATTACAAAGAACATTCTACAGGATCCTCGCAGGGCTCAAGTTTTCCTTGGAATTGAAACAGTGCCGGAGCCCAGCCGACCACCGTCCCGGCACCGAAGGATCGTGGGGCGCTCCAGCGGCTGGGGGTGGGGTGGGCTGGGGACATTTAAATGCGAAAAACCGAGGGATAGGAGCGGTGATCACTGCCACTCGTGCGCGTCCTTGATGGCATTTTCAGTGTCCAGTAATCCTGAGACGGGGAGTCTGGGAGACCGTTCCCAAACTTCTCCAGACCTGCTCGCAGTTTCGCTTTCAGAATTTTCAGGATCTTTGGGTTTCTAGAGTTGGGTGAGATTACGGGAAGGGCACGGAGACGCTCGGTCCCTTGTCGTGGGGTGGCCCGACTGCCCGCCCACCCCGGGATCTCTCGGCTTTGCCTTCCTAGATTGCGCCGCGCTGTGAAGCCATGGGAGTCCCGGGGCCGCGCGCCGTCCCCGCGCTGCATCCGGAGGGTCGGGCCGCGCTGCCGCGGCGGATCGGAGAGGAGCGGTGGGAAACCGTTTTGTAAGAGGGCCCACCTCACTTGGATCCGAAACCATCGCCGCTGCCCAGCGCTCTCCCTCACCCCTCCACCCTTGTACCGTAGCCAAGGGACCTGGGTGACAGATTGGCCTGTCTACATCCAGCAAATGGATCCAGGTTCAGCCAGGTCGGAGTAAAAGCGAAAAGGCTTAAATTCGGCCTCATTTCCTGGGGAGGCAGTTGGGGGTGGGGAAGGAGATTGGCGGGAGGGGGGAGGGGAGGAGAGAAGGATTGGTGGTCCGAAGGAGTTGTTGGCCAGGCTGTCCTTTAAGATAGGAGATCTGCTACTTTTCCCCTACTAAGCATTAAATTTGTACACACTTGCCTCCTCCCCGCCATAAATAAATACTGTTTCAGATCTTTATCTTAGCTGATGCTGAGACAGGGCCGTCCACCTGCAGGGGAGGCAGGAGAAAATGCACGCCCACTCCAAGGCCTCCAAACCCCCACCCAGGTTTTTACTGCCTGCAGGATCTATTTCTGGGCTGTGCATAAACACCGCCCAGTGCCAGGGGGGCTTGGCAGTCCCGGTCTAGAGACAAGTACACTAAAACCACACAGCTGTGGTCTGTGCTGCTCGGTTAGTGCTAACCAGACCTGCTGAGGTAAGAGTGGAGTATTTCACGGTGCCACTCAGGATACCGGTTTCTTGAACCTCAGTCCCGTTGGGAGGTGCATAGTAATTGATTATCGAAGTTTTCCTCTTCAGAACGTTCTGGCACAAATTATAAACCAATTAGAAAAAAAAACTTGCTAGATGTAAGTGGCAAGTTCCATGATTCTTGGCATTAATTAAAAAAAAAAGCCAGAAAAGGTTCCTGACTGCTCCCTGTTCCCTTTTTATCATAGGCTTTCCTGGGAATATTAAACTCTTCATCACATCCTCTTGGGGCCTACTTTAGCAGAAACAGCATTTTCTACTATTCTGTATGTGCCAGTGGCCCCAGAGGACTCTGAGAAGAAATACTGAGGATGGAAATAAGGCAGGGAGCATAAGTACCTGGGATTCTGTTAAGTCGATTCGTGATCCTTGGGGGTCTAAGAGCCCATACAATGCGAATTCAAACTTTTCCAGGCCTACACTTCCCTGTACAGTGTTTCTGTCAGGATATCAGAATAAGAGTTCCTGTGTATTTTTTTAAAACAATATGAACAAAAAAACTCCCTGTGGGATTTTCATGACCTCTAATTCTGACATATAGATTTGACCAACGTTTCTGTCTTAGTGTTTCACTATTCAACAATTTCCGAGTTCCTGTAACAGTGTAGGGCTAATAAGGGATTTTTATCCTGCTCTGAAATAGGAACCCAAAGATTTTTGTATCAAAATGGTATTGAGATCTGCAGTTCAAGATTTTTTGATGGTTCTCATGATTCTTACATCTACATTACTTCAGCAGCAATTTACTCCCGTTAGTCTATACATAAAAATAATTGGAGAGAGCTGGGCTTGGTGATGCATACCTGTAATCCCAGCAATTGGGAGGCGACAGGAGGGTTACTGAGTTTGAGGCCAGCCTGGAACAATATAAATTGAGACCCTTCTCAAAAAACCAAAAAGAAAAATTTTTTTTAAGGGAAATTATACTTCTCACAACAAATCAGGAAGTTTACCTGTGTATCCACAGGGATCCGTCAACCCTGGCTTGTTTGGAAGGTTCCTGATGGGGTTGGGGTGGGGAGCTGGGGTCTGTCTTCTGGTTTTAGAGATGGTTCTGTGTAGGTATGTGACCAGGGTTAGAAGTTGCTGTCTTTCTCAGTCTCAGCTTTCTTATCTACAAAAGAGGGGCAGTGAACTGGAATCTCAGCGGTCTCCATGTTTCCATCTGGGAACAGAAGAAAACCCAGCCCTGTGGTTCTGTGCATTTCTGCTGACAGGCCCAAGTGACTCATCTTTTGACTTGTGTCCCCAGCGTCTAGTAAGAGCACTCCTCATCTTAGGTGACAGTCGTGTTGAGAGGATGGCTGTCCAAGCAGCTGGTGAGCTGTATAGTTCACTGTGCAGGAGTGAAGTGCTGCGACGGTTAGATCATGTTTTCATTTTTACTCAGACCAGCTTGCCAGAGAGAACACCGAGGCCTTTGCGTGTGGAGCTGGCACACGTAACCCCGGGAATGGCACAAACTGGGTTAGAGAGCAATGCCTGGCTCGATTTTACTCCTCTAATTCCTAGTTCTAGAAGAGTCCATTCTAGGTGGAACTCTGTACCCATCACTGGCTAATGTTTATACTTATACCAGTTGGATGACCAGCCTACTGGTAACCAGAGAGAAAAAGTCCCCTGAAGTCCAGCGCTTTCCATTCTTAACCTTAGGGTTTGGCCACAGGGCAGTACTTCCTGTCTTATAAGACTAAAAATTTGGTGGGACAGTTCTTAAGAAAAAAATCTTGTTGGCCAAAACAAGGGTTGGCTGTGTTTAAGTCAGTGTAAACAAGATGTTTGCTTGGCAGGACTGTTGTAATGAAGTACTCCTGCTAGAACTTCTGGTATAACAAGGATGGTTGCGTGATTCTTGTAAAGTTGCCAAATAAAATTCTTCAAGATTGGTTGTGCACTGTCAGTTTAGCAGAGTTCCAGTGAAAAGATGCCGCTGTAACGTGCCCATCTGGTTGTCCCATACTAGCAGGGGTGACGATCTATGGCACACATGTTATTTGCTTTTCTTTTAAGATAGAAGATGTTAATGTATGAGTTATTTTTTCTAAGCTAAAACCTCAGGATTCAAATTTAGTTGCAGTGTTTGCACTTTGTGATAAATAAGTGGGTTTTGGGTTGCAGTTTAGGCACTTGTCTCTCAAAGGCTCACCACCACTGTCCTGTAGAGAGTTTTAGAAAGAGATAATGCTTCACCATACACTGATGCTAGGGTCCCTTGTGTTGTCCACATGGTGACACCTGTAGGCTTCCAATCATGTGATAGTTTTCACACTAATTAAAGAAGGAATCCATTGTGCTTTTCTGTTTCTTTATTTTTCTGGGAAGAAAAAAAAAACCCCCAGAAATGACATGTTTTGCTAGATAAAAGGCTTGCTGTTAAAGCATTTATTGAATTCTTCAAAGTAGGGCAAATAATATCAGCAGTTGTGATTAGACAAGAGTGGCCTGGACCTCGTGGAGTGGGAAGGAGGGGTAGATTTTTTATCCTGTGAATTTTTCTCCGCTGCCTTATTTGCCAGCCACTCTTCTTACTGCTTTACGTTTATATTTCATGTTTTTAATGAGAGTTTTATCATCCCCATTTTACAGAGGAAATACCAAGATCTTAGAAAACCAGAGCAGCTTGCTCATAATGACCCAGCCATTGAGAGAGAAGGTAGGCTCCTAGGATCAGAATCCTGGTATTGTATTGTCTGGAGGTGGTGATGGCCATCATTTGACGATTCATTGTCAAATGATGAGACGTTGCCTAGTGCGTGAATCCATTTGAACATTTAATCTTTCTAGGTGAATGCTAGCCTACCTAGAAATCAGTATTTTATTGAAAGTAAATAAGTATTTGAAATCAATCAATGTCTCATTAAAATAAATCAGTATTTATTTTATTGATAAGGACATTCGAGTCTCCAGAGAGGTCATACATGGTCATACAAATAAGATTTGTTTTTAGCATTTAATTCTTTTGTTTTTTAGGGTCCTGGGGGTCAAATTCAGGGCCTTACCACTGAGCTAAATCCCCAACCCCTTTAGCGTTTAATTTTGGAGTTAGACGACAACATGTTCTTTTTACATTTAGTTTAGATGGTCATGGGAGAGCAGAGCTTTTAAATAAAATTTAAATCACCTTTTTTAACTCAGTGTCCCTGGGTTAGGATAGAATGTCATGTAAATTGACCAGTAAAGATTTAAAGAGTGTTGAATTTCTGAAATTTCATCTTGAGAAAATAATTAGTACTACCATACATCAATTTCTGTCTTCACTAATGTTAGGGAGAATAAGTTTCTGGGGAGAAGTGGAGAGATTGCAAGTTGAGCGAGGAGAGCTAGAATTTTTCTCTTCTGAATAGCATTGCCATAGAGGCAGAGCATCTTTTAGATCCGACCGTAGTTTTTATTCTTTTACTGGATTATTTCCATTTCATGTTGAAAACTGAAAACAAAAACCACTCGCTATTCTTTAAATGAATGTAACACTGTCCTATGCCTGTTGGGGGAGTCTCAGGGCTGGTTCTGTACCCCTTCTCTGGTACAGTTGCCCTCAGGCTGTGAAGCTGGTGAAATCAGAGGGCCATTACTCTATGTGAGTGGAAATTTGACTTCTCTTAACTGCAGAAAAGAGCAGTTGTTACCGCATTGAAGTGACTGAATTTTCATAGCAATCACCTTTGGTATTATTTTAGAAAGCACACTAAATAGGGGTAAGTAAATGATCCTCTAATCGAATAGTTCTGGGAATTTAGAAAGCTACATCTAATTCAGAACTTTTTGTGTGACTTTGGCTAAGTCACTTTAATCTTAAACCTCCCTGATTTTTTATTTTCTCTGTGATGAATGACTGAATAGAATTCTTGCTTGGCACATAGAGATTTTAAAAACTTGGCTTAAAAGATGTGTTTACTCTTACAACTTTATACAGATGCACAGGTGCACAATTATCAATTGCAGAAGCATTTTGTTTATAGTCATTTTCTTTTTTCCCATCTCAGATTGGAAAGGATGTTTCCTTCTGGGTGTGTCTACTCTTTTTTTAATATTATATATTAAATAGTAGTTCTCTTGCCTGTGTACCAAACAAAGCCACTCACTGGGCCCGCAGCTGTGAAAGGGATCTGTCACCAGATATAAATGGTACCAATTGGTACAGGGCTTAGGTTAGAGTTCTCCAATTAAAGAAGACAGACATTCCTGGGAGACTGCTCCAAACAGCTTTCCAGTTGGTACTGTGTCTGTAAGTGATGCACTGCTTATGCACAAATCTTGGAGAAATGTCCTACTGAATGGAGTGTGGTGGGAAGAGGAATGGAAAAATTTAGGTGATAGAGAGCAAAAGGCACACACAACAAAAAGCCACATCGTGGTTATATTAGGGTGGTGTTTGCATTTGCTTTTGCAGGTAAGAAATTGGCTTTGCCTTTCTAATGGTGAGGAGGTGGGAAAGAGGAGTCTTAGGAAAGAGAGATTGGGGGAGTGAGGGTTGATTCTGAGATGTTACCCTTCAGGGGAGAACAGAGGTGATAAATATTCATGCAGATAAGAAAATCAGGGGCAAGTATTGACTTTTCCAGGCAGACCATCTCTCTTATTAATAGTGTTGGTGTTAACTCCCTGAGTGAAACTTTGTCTGCTTATACAGATACTCGAATCACAGTTCTTTCACAGTGCATATTCTTTTATTTATAAAAAATCAGGAGGTGTAAAGTTACCCCTCCCACCCTAGCTGAATGTTGAAACCTGTCAGGTGGTTGGTTTATCTCGTGTTTGTTTGGCTTGGATTTACTTACTTGGGTTTACATGGACAGGACAACTTGAATTCAGTCATTGAGAGGAGTATACTGTATCCTGCATATTTTGTCTTTATTCATTTCCTTTGTGGCCTGCTTTCAGTCCAATGAAGGAAACACGTTTAGAGTCCCAAGTAGGTAAAAAGGTCTGTGTTTAAGAACTCACCTTTTAGGATTCGGGGGATAGTGGTGGTGATTTTTCAGGGATTTATTCAGTAGTAGGTGAGTTTCTTTGTGTATTTCCCAAGAGAGTACTTTGTGAACTGAATGGAGGAGAGAGTGAGGTGGGGAGGGAAGAAGAGGCAGCCTTAAACCAGGCCTACTCTTCTGAGAAGCATTCATGTTCATGTGCTAATTAAAAAGAAAAAGGAGTGCAACAGAATGCAGCTGCCGGAGGAGGTTTCCGATTGAAGGAGAGAGATTCAAGACCCTTTGAGGCCTCTTGCCCTGTTGTATCTAATCCCTGCTAAGCGTCCTCCCTGGTCGTGGGCTAGGAGATAGGGACTGCTGGATGTCATCATTTTTATCCAAGCTGACAGTTAGGGAGGAAGTTTTGTTTTTTCCACTCGTCTCTTCCCTAACACACAATCTGTAGCACTGTATTGAAAAATAGCCAACCCTGGGATGAAGGGTACCAGCCAGCTCCTCCATGCTGACGTTCCTGTGGGAGGAAGAGAATTGCTCTGGGTAGAATAACAGTGTTTGTGGGAGCTTTAGGGTGGGTCTTTGTCCTGCATTGTCTTTAAAACTGACTTATTTCTAGCTGTCAAATGCAAGGCACGCATCCCTTTCCACTTTTGCCTGTCTGCCTCTATAAACGAGAATGGCTTTGTACAGTGTGTCTTTGAGTAGGCAGATGGGCATTTGGAGACAGTTGTCAACTGGGTGTCTCCTGGCAGTTCTGTCTTCACGCCCTGCTCCTGTTTCTGCCCTGCTCATTCTGGGCGCCCCAGGCTGCTGGACTTCTCACTCCCCCTCCAGCCTCTTCACGCCCTCTCAGTTGCTCAAGGCCCAGCTCAGACCTGCCTCTTTCAGGAAAGCTTTTGTGATCCAGCTCAGACTTTGGTGACTATTCTCTTTTCTGAATCCCTGTTTTATTCTAGTGGATGTTGTTGTATCATTCGCTTTGACTGTATGGACTTAGCTTTGACAGTGGGGGAGTGAGCACTCAGATTCCTCGGTGGGAGGTGAGGTGTGAGAAAGCTTCCACAACAATTCTTGTGTTTGCAGCTGAGGTCTGTGTTTTGTGAGCTGGTTCAGAGGCCCGGAGCTCATGCTGGTAAGTGCCATTGCTCTACCGAGTAAACCCAGGTCTTCCGTTGTCTCTGGCAAAGTCCTGTACATTTCCCAGGTTCTTAGTAACCGAAGATAGGGTGTCTTTATTTGCTTTGCATGATTTGCACTTTACTCAGAGTAAACTTCTCATGCAGTTAAATGATAGAAAATTTGATGTATGTTCAGTTTTAGGGCTTGCAGTAAGATTAGCACGTGAAACGCCCCTGGGTTCTTGTCTGAATTCCAGCTGGATCGCAGAGCACTTAGGCCAGGGCTACCCTGGGCTCTTGTCCTCAGAGGAGGACACTCAGCTTTGGTCCTCTTCATCACTGATGTTTTGGTTGACAGGATGAGGAAATGCTTCTTTGGGCACTTGGAGCCTCGTGACATCGCTTAAGCATTCTGACTGTGCTGCATCTATCCGGCTTGAAGTGATCACACCCAGATAATTAGGCACCGTCGGACACCAGCTCTGCAGGGTTAGCTCATTGAAGGTGTCTTTGTAAGTTTCTTTGCTCCTTGAATTCTGATGATTGTGTAGACAACATATGGTCTAGTTTACCTAAAATGACTTATATGCATAGGTGTGATATGTAATAAATACAGACCTATAGTGGAATATGAAGTTTATTTAGCTTTGTTACAACTTCAGTCAATGTTTAATTTATTCTCCTTAATCTTAGAAGATGATAGAGGGAATCTTATGCTTTGGGCTTATCTGAGATGTCAAAATCAAAGTCACTGTCTCTGTACTAATTCTAAAACTCATGCTACTTTTTCGAGTCCCAGAACCAACCTCAGTCTTATGCTTACTGAAGATTGGTGTTTACTTTTGTGGCTTGGATGTAAATTTCTGGTGCAAGAAATCCTACATTGCTACTTTGATACTAAGACCTGTTGTATACAGCTTTAGCATCCTTAATCTGAAAATTTAAAATCCAAAATGCTCTAAAATCTGAAACTTATTGAGTTGGAACCATGGCACTGCAAGTGTAAAGTTTTATATCATGTAATTCTGAATTTATTAGAATAAAATTATTAGAATACGGTATAAAATTACCTTCAGAAGGAGCTGGGGATTTAGCTTAGTGGTTAGAGTGCTTGCCTTGCAAGCACAAGGCCCCGAGTTCGATCCCCAGCACGAAAAAAAACAAAACAAAACAAAACAAAATTACCTTCAGGCTATGTGTATAAGGTATTTTATGTATAAAACATAATTTCATGTTTAGACTTAGGTCCCTTCCCTTAAAAACAAAATCTCATTGTGTATATGCAGATCTTCCAAAATCAGGGAAAAAAGGTCCCAAATCCAAAACATGACTGTAAGGACTTCAGATAATGGGTTCTTAGCATGGTGTGTTATTTAATGGAGTATTTCACAGCCTTATCTTCTGTAGAATATAATTTATTTAGTTATCTTATGAGCGAGGTGGCTAGATAGGGGGAAAGGCCCTTTATAGTAAATAAATAAATTTGTAGGTACATAGCCAATAAATAAATCTATCTTCAAGTTATAGCCCAGCTGGTCTGCATTTTGGACTTCCCCTTCTCTTGAGCCAGTAACTGACAAGGGTTCCTTTCCTCATTTTGTACACGGCCATTTGTGGATAACTGATTTAACTCACCTTACAGTCTTGTGTAATACATCCTGCTTGGAGGAGGTTAAGAGAGGCCAGTGAAAACCATGAATTAGAAGACACAGAAAGTTCTCGTGGGAGTAGGTGGCTGCCGCCAGCCCTAGTGTTTGCTCCCAAACGAACGCTGATTATCTCCAACATACCTCATTTCCCAGTGTTGAGGTGTGAATCTGATTGTAAAAAAAAAAATAGCATTTCTTATGTGGAATTGGCATCAAATTTCAATCAATTTTGAATGAAAACCAATGAAGCCTGGCTGAAAATTGGTGAGTAAATTGTGGTCCTAATCAGGGTGAATCAAACTCTGAGCGAATGGTGATTGACAAAACTCCATGAACCTTCTGCCCTCACTGGTCAGTTCCTCCTAGTTGATGAGGGGATGAAGCTGGGTCTGTCTCTCCTTAGAAAGGCTGAGTGGTGGGCTGGTCAGAGTGGGGAAGAGATGTACTTAGGCTTCACTGGCAGAGCAGTCTGGGTGATGGGGTGACCATAAATAGGAGGAAACTTGTGTTTGGTAATAGTGCATGGCACTCAGCACTGCTTCTCATCTTCAAAGCCATTTACAGATACAGCTTTTCCCAAGGTTCTCTTACTCCACAGTATTTTCACATTGCTTCTCAGGAAAATGAAAGCCATGATTTTTCGGAGATGAAGTTTTTGTCCTGAATTTGGTCGTGCACCCTTCAGAGTCCTTGGAGATTCCCTATTTTGATTGAAATATTTTTGAAAGGTTTCAGATTGGGTTTCCTGTGCTCATTTTGAAGTTCCTGGAGTGTGTAATGAGGCAGTTTTCTGGGTGATTTAGATATTGCAGGCTTGCAAAAGCAGCTACAGCATGTCTGGAACTTCACAAGCTTTTAGTTTAGACCTTCACATTTTATTTTCTACCTGGAGAATACTTCTTTCCCCGAGTTACGCAGAAAAATGGGTAACTGCAAGGTAACAAGCCTAAAATTATAAGCACAGCGTAAAGTTTCACTTTTTCCACCTGAGTTTGACAATTTAGTTGCAGAGTGATATTTAACATGTTTTTAATAAGACAAAAGTCAAGATGGAACAGTGATATATTAGAGCTAATTTAGGAAAGAAAAGAATTGACTGACTCATACTTGTAAATCTGAAGTTGGAGCCGGACACATCTTCATTGCACTGGATTTAAGAAATTGTTTTTCTTTTCTTCTTTTCCCCCTCCCTCAACCCTTCCCCTCATCCTGTTCTTCCTTCTCCTTCTCCCCGCCGCCCCCCCCTTGATAATGTCTAGCCCTTCTGTACTGGAATGTGAAAGTCCTTTTCTGGGTAATTTCTCCAACCTAAGAGCACAGGCTTAGTCATACACATTAGAGTGTCCTCGCTTGGTGGTCCAGCAGGTCTCCACAGTGATTCCTCGAAGAACGCTCCACCCATGTGCTCAAACATACCTGTCAGCCTGGACATTCTCCACCATGAAATACAGTGGTACCTCAGTTCACTGAATTAGTTCTTTCCGCGATTCTGGTCGCAAACCAAATTGGACGAGAACCCAGTCAAATTTCCCGCAATGGTTAGGTTAACATTGAACCTAACCATTGAATTTGATTCGGTTCTTGTCCAATTAGATTAGCGACCAGAATCATGAAAAAAATTAAATTTGTGACCCTAGATACCACTGAATAAGTAAACAGTATTACTGGACTGCTGAGGCAGACAGCTAATGTAGCAACTAGTAACTAAAACTAGCAGGAAGAAAAATAACTAAAAAAAACCAAAAATCACTTGTAGCCTCAGGGATGTAACAGTTTACATCCACACAACAAGGACAGGCTAGGGTGCAAAAGAGTATTATGACAATTTCAAAAGGATTTTGCAAATTAAAAAACAAAACTCAATAGGAGAGCTAGAAAGAAAGTTGAGGAAATAAACTATATCTTAAAAAAGCAAATTGATAGAAAATAAAGGGAAATTAAGTATCTTAGAACTGAAGACCACAAATTTCATTCTTTTCTTTGTTTGGAGGGTGCTGGGGATTGAACTCGGCCTTGCTAGTCAAGCTCTGTCCCACCGAGCTAAATCCCCAATCCCATGAATTTCATTCTTGCAAGAGGTCACTCAGTGTCCTCAAGTGCACAAGTAGATTGCCACTAGGCAGAGCACTTTGATATTTCTGAACATCAAAAGATCCAGCAATTTGGATGATACCAAACTTCTCAGGATTAAAGCTAGAAGGCAGTGGAGGAAAACCCTCAATTCAGAGGGAGGTGGGTGCAGTGGTGCATGTCTGTAATCCCAGCTGAGGCTGAGGCAGGATGATCTTGGGTTGGAGGCTAACCTGAGCAATTTAGCAAGAACTTGTCTCAGAGTGAGATGTACAAAGGTTGGGGATGTAGCTCTGTTGTAGAGTGCCCTTGGACTCAATTCTCAGTATTGCAAAAACAAAAGAACAAAAAATTCTGAGGGAGGGTATTTTTCCAATTTAAGATTTCTTTTCAGCCCACCTAAACTATTGGTTATTATGAGAATAGTTTTGACACTTTCATCAAACAAGGCTTCACAAGTTCTCTACATAGACCCTTTCTTAGGAATCTGACAGCAAACCCTGCTCCATTGACAGGAGGAAGGAAAAACAGGAGGGAAGAAGCTAGGAGATCCTATAAAAAGGGGGGAGAGGTCAAGATAACATCCGTGTTCCAGGCGCAGAAGCTTCAGTCTAGGTTAGAAAGCAAGGCCCTGGTAGACATTGCTTCAAATGGAAATTAATAAAATACCTATGTATTTCAATTTATAGAGAGTGGCTTTGGGCAGTGAGTGGAAAATTTGGATTTGGATTCTTGGTAAGTATGCAGAAAAGGGCATGGATGACCGTTATTAACTCGAGGAAAAGGTTGTGTTAGAAAAGAAGAGTGATCACAGTATGCTCTGTGGCTGGGCAGTGGTGTAGTTAGAGCACTGTGGTAATAGGGTGGGTGTCTGTGAGGAGCTCAGGCTCAGGAAGTTGGAGGAGTTGTTGTAGCAAGATACCACCTGATAATGACAGAGACTGAAATGAAGAAGTAGCATGTTATGCAACAACATGGAGATGAACTCCCAATCAGCTAAGAGTTGGAAGTGGTTTTCTTGAGGAGGAGAGAGACGGGCAGGGCATTTCTCTGTTTGGTTATTTTTTTTCCCCTGGAAGGGAGCTGTATAGAATTATTTGGCTTTTACAGTTATATGCAGATAAAACTCATTATTAAAAAAACAACAACAACCGCCTTCTGCTAGTAATGAGGGGCATAACAAGAGAGAACAAGTGTGTCTGACTTTAGAAAGATGGTTTGTTGCTATGGCTTGGAAGTGTACCCCAAAGGCCTGTGTATTAAATACCTGTTCCCCAGTCTGTGTTGCTGTTGGGAATTGGAGGAGCCTTTAGAAAGTGGGTCCTAGTGGGGAGGAAGTTAGGCCACTGGGAGACATGCTGTAGAAGGGGATATTGGGACCCCTTCCCTTCCTGTTTCTCTCTTTGCTTCCTGCCCCGAGGTGAACAGGCTTCTACCACATTGTTCTTGCCTTGATGTACCCGGCTGACACAGGCTCAAAGTGACAAGGCCAATCGACCATGGACTGACACCTCTATAACCATGAATCAAAATAAATCTTTCCTCTTCTTATATTAATTATCTCAGGTATTATGTCTCAGGAGTGGCATGTTGACTGACACGGTTGAGCCAAGCCTGACCTTCTAAGAACAGCTGGATTGGTATTATTGGTGTCCTATAAGGAATCTTCTGTGCACAACCATCTCCAGAAAAATCAACTTTCCTCTCCCTACATTTAAATGGCTATGCAGAATTACAGTATTTTTTCCTAGCATACCTATGATAGATATCTTTTGGTTGAAGAATTACTTTTATCGTTCTAACAACCTTTACTTCATTCTATGAAGCCATGGGTCTCAAAAGTATGGTCACTGGACCAGTAGCATAAGCATCACCCAGGGACTTGCTACAAATACCACTGTCAGGTGTCGTCCTAGACCTCAGGAGTCAGAAACTCAGGGAGTGGGCCCAACAGTCTTTGTTCGCCAAGCCTTCCAGTTCTTGATTCTGCTACTTTAAAGTTGGAGAAACGCTGAAATTTGATGACATTAGTGACTCTGACCTCGCTTTTTTCATAGACTAGGCTCATGCTCAGATCATGCAATGGGGAAATTTCTGTTTATTTTCTTATCTCGTTCTTCTCAGAGGTTTAGCCACCTTGATGAACACATTAATGCAAACTGTGTTTTTTAAAATATTAAAATGCAATTCAGCATTTTGCACTATGGATTGTTTTTCCTATGAAAATTTAGGGCATATACTGAATGTAGCAGTAAAGATCTAAGCGTCTTAGTGACAAGATTATTCAAAAGGAACACAGTACTTTCAGGGTGTGTTTGTTTGGGATTAGGATTGGCCCTGTATTAGCAGCCCAAAGTTAGAGTGGTATCAACCAGAGGGAAGCTGTTTTCGAAGTCTGGAGGGTGTAGTCTCAGAACCAGTCTTTCTCCATCTTTGCTATGACCTTTCCTGAGGCTGGCACCTGCCAGGGATGCTGCCCATCCTAGGAAGTGGCCGGCAGGAGCATGCCCCTTCCACTCTGTAGTCCAGCATGTCAGTCTGGCAAATTTCCTGATGGATAGAGTTGAATGGCTTGATCACGTCTAAGCGCAAGGAGAGCTGGGCAAGGTCTGTAGGTTAGCCATTGAGTCTTATTGTAGATGGGAGGAGAAAATGGGTGTCAGTGTGAGTAGTTAACAGTCCTCAACACACAGTCTTTTCTCCTTGTGAGCCCTTTGCAGATATATTCTATTCGTATTGGAGTGTGCTGTGACTGTAGAGTCATCAGGGACTGGGCTCCCACTCTGTGCAAACAGCATTGTCATCCCTCTATAAACATACCTCAAATGACCCCGAGCTTTATCATTGCTTAACTAAGAGGGATATATAAACAGTAGTTATAGTTCCTGTTTCTCTGGCTTTTCTCATCATTAGATGCAAGTTTGGTAGACTGGAACATAGCCCTGGATATTTGAGAATGTAGTGTGTGATAAAGGCAGGGTGTAAACATTCAGTGGGAGAGGAGAGATTATTAACTGGGGTGGGAGAAGGGTGGGGGCAAGAGAATGAGGTCAGAGGTGCAGCTCACGAAATATTTGAACATAAATTTTCTGTGTGTTAACAAAAGTTAAATGTATAATTTCAAATCCCCAAGCCGTTGGATTTCTGATATTTTAGGATTGGAAGGATGTCTTAGTTATTTTTCCCTCATTGCTGAGACAAAATGCCCGACACCCTAAATTAAGGGAAGAAAGGTTTATTTAGCTCACAGTTTGTGGAGGTTTCAGTCCACAGTCAACTGGGTCCGAGGCAGGGTGGCATGGCAGACAGGCAGAAGGCAGCGAGGTAAGCAAAAGGGAACTAGCAACTTCTTCCTGTCCTTATATTTTATCCAGGCTGCTGGGATTAGGGCGGTGCCAAACCAATCAGTGGACTGATTTAGTAATCACATGCCGTTAATCTCAGCATCGCACACTCTAGATTCAGCCACCTCTGAAAAAGTCCGACCTATAACTGCATGAGGTTTTGGGGGGACATCTAGGCACAAACCATAACAGAGGACGTTTTAGAAGAAATACAGTAATTGGTAGACTTGACTTGGTTAAAAAAAACTAGCATTTCTGCATGTCAGGGGCAAAGTGGGGAAAATAGTTTCATGAGATAAAATACATACAACTCTTAAAAATCCATGCAGTATGCCGGTAGAGTTAAAATACAGGAAGGATGTCATTCAATTTTTGAATATTAAATTGAACAGTATGGAAGGAAACGGTATTCAGGGCTGGGGAAGAGATTGGTTGTAGACATCTTTCCTCCACTGCTAGTCAGGGTGTACCTGAGTAAAGCTGTCTAGACAGTATTTTAGGGGGTCTGTCAAAATCCTTAAATATGCCCCCAGCTTTGTGCTGGCTGTGGAACTCAGGACATTCTGCTTGCTAGGAAAGCACTCTCCCACTGAGCTAAGTCCCCAACCCCATGGCCCCATGGCCAACCCCTCCTTAACGAATTTTGATCCTTAACAATCTGACTTGTGGGATTTCACATTAAGGAAACATCAGAGATGCAGGATTTATGACTGAGAATGATAATCACAGCATCACAGCAGGGTTTATTTATAATGGTGAAGAATTAAAGAAACAAAAACAACTTAATGGTTGTCAGTAGAGGCATGGTCAATAAATTACCCTACTTATAATAAAAATTGTACAACCACTTTCAAGTCACATTATCAAAGAATTCATGTGAGGAGATGCTTCCTATGGACTGTTAGATGAAGAATAGATTAGAATTCTAAATTCTCTGTGAACTCACAAAAATATGCGTAGAGAAACTATTAGGAGGAGATATTATAAATATAAAAGTGATTTTCCCTGGGTGTTGGGTTGCAAGTGATTTTAGTTTACTTCTTTGTATATTTTATTTCTGGATTTGTACCAAGAGTGTGTCTTTTGTGGGAAAGAAAAAGGAAACATTGCTTTAAAAAAGTCAAAGTGTGACAATGCCTTTGGCCAAAATAAGTAAATTTTGCTGCCACGTGGGTGCATCTAAAGCCTATTGAGTGGAATACCACTTCTCCTTCCACGAGTGGTATGAGATTTAACTCTGTCTTGCTTTCCGGTGGCTCTCTCCTGGGTATTTATATTGCTTACCCTTGAGTTCTATTTAAAATGATTGATTTGGTGCATTTAAATCAATGTCTTACTTTCTGTAGTGTCTCGTTAGACAGATGCAAATTGATGAACAGGTGAAACACTGAGGAGCCATAAAGACTTCTGCAAACTTTGCGTTTGTTAAGTATCATAGAAACCACTGATCCTTCACTGATTTATTAATAGTTACAGTTGTGAACTTTTTTTTTTTTTTTGGCTTTTACAGAAAAGGTTTGTGCCTGATAACATTTTTCAGGTGGAATGATTTTCTTGGATTTATAAATGAGCAAGAAAAGCAGATAATCTTAGTGTGACACACAGTTTCTAAGATTGCTTCTCTCTCGAAATTGTAAGGACATAAAATTACAGCACAGTCAGTAAAAGCCTAGTACATTAGTGAGTTTGCCAGGAGTCATTTTTGGAATATTAGAGGGAAACTAAATCTCCTCTTGAAGTTTTGTAAGTTTTAAAGTTTCTGTGTTCTCTCATAATTAAGTTGACATTATTAAATTAAATTAAAATGTTTAAGACAGCCAAGAATCGATGGTTATTTTAGGATGTGTTCCAAACCCTCAAATACCATGGCTTACCCATGTAGGGGTCTAGCCGGGCTGCCCAGTACAGCAGCCACTTGCCACATATGGCCATTTGCATTTAAATTCACTAACATTTAAATTCAGATCCTTAATTGCACTAGTCATATTTCAAGCTCAGAAGCCTTGCGTGGCTAGTAGTTACCAGTCTGGTTTGGGCTGATATGGAAAGTTTCCTTGGACATTCAAAATAGGTGCTAAGATCCCAATAATTGCTGATTAGTTTTAGAGTAATATCGAATGCGTACGTCTTCCCCACTTATTTCTCCCCAGCAAGGCTTTGCCTGGCTTATTATGAAATTATGTTCTTTAAATACACACCAGATGAAAGGAGGAGGCAGGACAGAGTTGAAAGAGAACTGTTATTATCGTGTTAAATTTGGCTCAGATAAATGGGTAATCTGAAGGAGAAAATATATAATTAATACTAAAAATACTTAGTAAGTTCTTAGCACTTTAGATTTTAAAAGGAATTTTGATGGCATCTAATCAAGCCTTTCTATTTAACTGATGAGAAATTAGGAACAGAGAGGTTAAAATTTATTTATGTCACACAGCTAGATAGTGGCCTTGTTACTCCTTATTCTCCAAGGTAATGGTTTTTTTTTTTTAACCGAGCAAAGACAACTTTTGTAAGAAGTTCCAGTGCTGTAGTTCTCTCATTTGCCAGCTTTAGAGACAAGAGGTGCCAATTACAGTAGAATTTACACAAAATCACAAGGCATAGTGTACAAAAGTTACCCCTTAAAAGCCCAGCCTTCAGAACCGTCCTGTGTCTCTGGGAGAAAATCTTGCTTCAATTAATGGAGGCCTTTATTCAGTCTTGAAATTACATACAGTATATTTTAAGAATCAAAAGGGGGCGGGGTGTAGCTTAGTGGTAGAGCACGTGACTAACATGAATGAAGCCCTGAGTTTAATCCCTAGCACACACACACAAAAAGGAAATACGCTTTCTTTTAAAAGTGGCCATTTAAAACTGTTAGGAAAATGATTTTAAAAATAGCCTGTTTGAGGTGTGGTCTTTCTTGTTTTGTGTGGTGCTAGAGATCCAACCCAGGGCTTCACGCATGCTGGGGCAGGGCTCTACTACTGAGTTCTGTGTCCGTCCTAAAAATCCTGTTTTGATTTTGTGAAGCTTAATGGATCATTTGTCACCAGCGAGACTTGCCCCCACCATGCCATTTAAAGTGAATAGATTTTTCAAAAAAGTAAGTAAATAGAAATTACTTGTGTAGTGGTATGTTATTCTGATATTTAATATATTTCCCCTAGAATTACCCATTTCTGTAAGTTCCATTAGTTGCTGAGCTAGCTGTGGAAAGTAAAGTCATTTATTCTAACAACTGTGACCGCGTGCTGTGAAGATTGCATTTTGTTAGGATTATTTCTACAGCAGTCTGTTGATTATACCTTTCAGATGCTTCTTGAACTTGTCACTTTCATTCCTTCCGCGTGTCTTAGAGAATGCTTGTCTGCGCCTTCTTGTTTTTAGTTGGCTTCCATCTGGGGTTGCCTCGTCCACGCCTGTAGCATGTGGCTGGTTCCCGAGTAGGAGTGATTCATCTGTGACAGCTCTGGCCATTTCTCTGCCTGGCACCCTGCAGCTGCCACTCCTGCCTGCAGAGTGCCATGCAGTTCTGGTCCTTATTTTGGAAACCATTCTTTTCTCAGGTTCTTACCCCTAAGCCTTTGCTGGAGCATCACTTCCCAAGGTCTTTCCTGATCACCATCTAAATAATCATCATTCTTTCCCATTCTTTTTCTAATCTTTTCTGCTACTTCTTTTGGATATAGCACTGATCACCTTTAACAGACTATATAACTTACTAATTTTTTTTTTTTTTCGGTGCTGGGGAACAAACTCAGGGCCTTGCACTTGCTAGGCAAGCGCTCTACCACTTGAGCTAAATCCCTAAACCCATAACTTACTAATTTTAAAAAATTTATTAGCTTATTCTTCCAATTAGGATGTAATATCTACTAGGGCAGAGGTTTGTTTTGTTTCGTCCCTTATGTCTTCTGGCGCCTAGAACAGTGCCTGACATTAATAGGAGTTGAATAAGTGGGAATGATAGTACCGGCTCACACAATCCTGTTGTCCACTCTTTGCACTGAGTTGTCTTGGGATTTTGCACATGGTCCTGTCACATGGTTTGCTTTTGGATCTCCATATTTAATATCTTTTCTACCTTCCTGAGTGTCTGTCTCATGGTCTCGCTAAGTTGCCCTGGCTGGCCTCAAACTTTCAGTCCTCCTGTCTCAGCCTCCCGAATAGCTGGGATTACAGGTGTCCACCACCTCCCTCAGCTCCTCCTGAGTCTCTTAAGCCTATGCTCCTGTTTGACCTTTGGTTTCCTCTTAGCATCATCTTCTCTGGGCATTGTCTCTTGAGACTAATTTTCCATTCTTCTGTGCATCCTCACCCATCCATGCTTACCTCTTACTGACTTGGGTTCCTTCTTGGACTCAGGGACTAGACTGTTTTACACCAGCGATTGACATTGTGAAAAATATTGCCCCATGAAAAGTCTGCATCTCTAAACCAGAAGCTCTGTTAACTTCTTCATGGTGAGCTTTCATATTACGAGTGCTTGCCTGTCCGGAGTTAGTTTGCTTGTTTATTATTATTATTATTGGAGGGTGCTGAGGGTGGAACTCAGGGCCTAGTGCATGCCACTGAGCTATACCCCTAGCCTATTTCTTGAGTGGGTTTGGTGTTGTCAGAGAGTTGGTTGTTGTCCACACATGTTTGTGTGCCAGTTGTAACTGATCTTGAAGGACTATTCTACAGACAGTGCAGTTCTGCCCACTCGTGTGGGAGTTATTTTGGCAAACTGATGTCCACTGGGTAAAGTGAGCCAGCCTCTCGGGGAAATTGCTGGGTTTGTCGATTCTGTGTTTTATGTAATCTTAGAACCCACATGTCCATTCAGTAGGTTCTTTTATCTAGTCATGTTTCTGCTTAAGCTTTCAGAAACTATGTTTGTTCAGTGGCCCTTGAGGGATATGAGAAAACTTCTACTTCCGGGTTATTAAGAAGAAAGCAAACTCCTTGTTGATCTAGGTTCGAGTAATTCCTGTCTGCGCCATATTTTTTTTTTTAATACACTGTCTTAAATACAAGGCTCCTTAGGGTTGAGATTAAGAATGTTTCAAGTTGCATGGTATTTATCTGTTTCTTATGTGATTTTGTTGTTGTTTTGAGACAGGCTTTCCCTATTTTCCATACTGACCTTGAACTTGCTATGTAGCCCAGACTGCCTTGAACTTGGGATCCTTTTGCCTCAACCTCCTTAGTGCTGGAGTCATAGGCATGCCCCTTTATGTGATTTTTAAACAAACATAGGTATCACATCTTCTGGGACAGCCTTAATTATTCGTTGACTTCTGTTTCTCAGACCAGTGCTTTCATTTTTGCTTCACAAAAACAGGGTAAGCCTGTGCTTAGTGTTGAATGAATGAAAGCTCATCTGTGTGTTTACATTTGTCTTATATCCTTGATTGTCACTCCATTTGCTTATTCATGAATTTACCTTTGTAGAAGCAAGATGCTTAGATTGCTGTTTAATGAACCAGTTCAAGGTATTTCTATAATTTCTATTCTGAAATAGGTATTTTATTTCTTTGGATTTTGATTGACAAGTAGCTCTGTATCCTGCCCACAGTATCTGGTGTACTGCATATGCAACAGGTAGGTAATTTAACAAACACTGGACTAAATTCCAGCACTGGGTGCCTGGTCCGTTTCCAGTCTCTTCCTGGCTATTTCTGGCAGCAGTTTCCAGTCTTTCTCCCGCCTTTGCACAGATAACTAATACTCTTTTATGAATCTTCAGTTTTGACAGAACCCTAAAATACCTTTCAGGAATGTAAACTAAATAGCACTAAGAAGTCTGTGTGTGTGTGTGCGTGTGTGCGCGCGCGCATTTTAAGAAGGGTGTGGGATTCTTAAAAGACATTTTACCAGTATATGAGCCATACGATATTTTATTGATAAGTATGGATGTACCATATTTTTTCTTTTTTTCATCTATCTTTGTCCTTTTGTTGACTTTAAATCTGTGTGTGAAATAAATGAGGACATTGAATGAATGAAAGGTTTAAAAACATCACATAGCTGTATCTAGCCGCCTGAGCTGGGAATGGCTGCTCCTTAGAAATGACTGCTTCTGGTATCTCATGGGCTCCAACCTAAATGAGCTAGATTGTAATATTTCGTGAGAACTGGGGCTGGAGTTTTACCTCTTTTCCTCCCATTAATTTCAAAAGGCAAGTGAGGAATTGCAGTGCTATTATAAGGAAAGTTGTGTCCCTATTTCTGATTTGTAAGAGAGCACATTATTTGCAGACATTGGTACTTCAGCTGGTTTTGGTACCAGATAACTTGTGACACATGAAGAGTTCTTACTTCTTAGTAAGACAACTTACTAAGTTCAGTGTCTTGCTCAAGGTCACCATAGTGGATTAGGGATTGAAACAAGTGTTATTTGTTGGTGAAAAATGTGTCCGTATTAGAGGCGACTGGTGTAAAATTGATGGTTTTGCTATGTTATGACCTTTGTGGTTGACCTTGTGTAGAGAAGCACTCATTACTCTTTATTCCCTGTATTTTCTATTAACAACATTATATTGCATCCTAAATGTTACAGTGAGTTGGTAGCAATTCTGATAGGACTATGTTACTTCTGGAGAGCTTAGAGTCAAGTTACTATGATTAATATAATTAAAATGCTCTGTTTTTTTTTTTTTTTTCCTTTCCAGTTGCTTTTAGAAAATTCTTCCTGCAAAATGAATTAAGGGGCTAGGACCTTTAGTCTTCAGGCATGGAGAGCAGTTTGTCCGTGTCCAACATGCAAGACTCTTCCTCCTCTCCCTTGGAAAAGCACATCGACTCAGCTAATGGCAATGGAGACCTTGATTCAGGTAGGACTTTGCTTACTCTGTCCTTGCGCTCTTGGTTTATTGACCCAGTCTTTCTGAAACCTTCAGGGAGCAATGGGGCCACTGTTTCGCGATCTCATATACTGCCTGCTCCCCAGATTTTCTGTCCTGTTTCAGTGAATATAGCAGCTTTAACATCATGCAAACTTTGTATTGAAATTACTGTGACTTTATCTGACAGAGCAGACTAGGGAGTAGTGAGGCAGCACACCACCTCAAAATCAAAGTGGCTCGCACAGTAAACATTGCTGAATTACTTACACTGTCTCTCACAGATGTCTCTGGTGCTGTGTTCCACGGAGTCACCGGGCACTATCCTGTGACAGCACACCTCAGCATGGTGTTGGTGGTGGTTGTGATGGTGGTGAGTGGAACAGGAGGGTCTTGAACCAGCGGTGCAGTTCTCTAGGTCAGCAGAGACAAATGCTAGTTTTGCTGAAAACCCCTCGACCAGAAGTGAGTCACATATTCCTGCTGTTGCAAGGCAGGCTGAGAAATAGAATTCTCTCCCATGTGCCACAGACAGGAGATTCGGGTCTACCCAGATCTGTAGGAGATAACACTGATACAAGGTGTTCTTCAGAGCGTTGAGCACGTCTTTGGGAAAAGTGCGTGATGCGAAAGAAATTTAGGTCGTGTGGATTTGTGGTTAAAGTGTTTTCCACTGAGCTACTCTGATCAAACAAAACAAAAACAACCCACTCCCCAGCCTTTGGTTGAATTTTAATATTTAACTAATGAATTTATAAGTGCATCTTTTTCTAGAGATGTATATAATAAGGGATTTATTTTAAAAGGATATCTTGTTTTTTCCTTTAAAGATTGTACTACTAGTGTATGACAGTTTAGCCCTCTAATTCTTAGACGTTTGCTGTGGTGAATTCATGTGAGAAGAAATGCCTACGAACTCAGTGGGAGGTTTAACTCCTCCCTAAAGAAGCTGCCAAGTTTGTCTTCAGATTTTGATCAGACTAGTCAATAGAATTACAGTTTGCTTGAATCATTGAATTTACTTAAGCTTCTCAAATTAGATCTTTATTTGGAAAAAAATTTAGAAATAAGTGAATGCCATAATAGAATGAAAGATAAGTATCTGCTTCAAAATAAGCTTAGTTGTCACCCTTTTGATTTTTTTGGCACATGAAATATGAGTAAGACAGCTTTTTCATGTGAATTTGAGTTACCGTCCCTTAGTGAAGAGTCACTGTCTCCTAGCGGAACCTGAGGCACTGGTCCATACACTGAAGGTTCATCCCAACCTACTTGAGTTGGGGTATAGTTACACCTTTTAAAAACAGTCTTATGTTTGCTGAGTGAGATGATTTTTCCACCTTGGCGGTTCCTGAGCTTTCGCTGTTTTTGTAGTATATCGCCCATACACATCAGTGTCTGTTACCTTGTCTTTTTCAGTGGTATGTTTTCAAAACTGTTTAAAAGTCAATGACGTATTGGCTTTTCATTTTCTCGCAGCTGTAATAGCTCTCTTGCTCTCTGTCTCACTGTTTCTAGCTTAAGTAGATTCTGAAACTCATTAATGATAATCTACTGTCAGGAAGTTATCTGTACTGATATTTCTTTGAGGATGACCCATGTATGGGAGGTCTGAGAGCAAAAATGACCTTAGTTGCTGAGGGATTCTGTGCTTAAAGCCCATCCTACAGGCTGTTCAGATCTTTAACAAAAGTAATACTTCTAAATAATCTCAAATTATCCTTAAGTGGCTCAGGACCTCCCCCCGCTCCAGTACAACAAATCTCTCCCTTCTCTTTGGAATTTCCATATGTACTCGTATGGTGGGAGACTTAGACTCTAATTTTGTAGAACACAGAGGCTGATGTAATTCTGGAAATTCAAATCTAGTTTTGAGCATTTAAATTATTAATAATGAGTCATAATTACATGCAAGTCTTCACATTTGATTGATTGATTGGGTGATGTGCTGGGGATTGAATCTGTGGCTTCCTGCATGTAAGGCAAAGTACTGTACCACTGAGCTACATGCTCAGCCCCTTCTGTTATTTTTTCCAGTTTTAATACATAAAATATTTTCAGTTCTGGAATCGCTTATGAAGATAATGTAGTTCTGAGATTTACTTGGACATGCTAAGGGCTGTACGGTCTTAGCCCTGCAGGTCTTTTCCTAGGAACCTTTCATATGAGATTTATGGATGTGATAGAAAGAGAAGGCAGATTTCATGTTCTTCACTGGGTTCTGAATTGGCTTGTGAGTGAAGGAATGTACCAGACATGCAGACTTTTGAGTCCTTTACATGTGTTGGCTCACTAATCCTTCAGTGCTCAGTGAAGTGGCACTTTTATTGTGTGTATTTTATAGATGAGGCGACTGGACAACAAGGCCATCTGGTGGTGTGTTGGGAGCAGGGTTTGATCTTAGGCATTCCAAGGCTCTGAGACCCCGGGTTGAGGTAGGGTTCCCTGCAGTGAGCAAACTCATACTGAGCATGTGTTGGGTATTTTAAAAAATCCCTTTGGTGCAGGGATAAATCATCAGGAATCATGACCTCCCTCCCCCATGCATGGGACAAGGACACAGTCAACTCCTTTCTTGTTCTTACCTCCACTTTCCTCCTGTCTCCTCTCCCTTTTTGTTATGCCACATTACAGCATTTTCCTAGCAAGTGACTACACTTCAGTGATTGCATCTCTTCCTGAGCGTGTCATGGGCTCAAAGAACAGGAGACCTACATGGGTTGTTCCAGGATGTTTTTCTCTGAGTCACTCAGGTCTCTCCAGCCTGCGCCTACAGCTGCTTTGATTCCTTGCAGCAGTGATCCTCCATGAGGAACACTTCACCACCAAACAATGAACTCTCGAGTCTCACTGCAGTCAGTTTTTTTTCTGTTGCCGCTTTTCTTAAGGAAATCTCAAATCCTAATCAAAATCAAGAACTGACACCCAACTCCTATTAATGAATTAGGCACAACGTAGAACGATGCCTTCTCCCAGGAACTCTGGGTACATGGTTGGCATAACCCAGGCAGATGAGGAGTCCGGAAGCTGTGGGTCTCCCCAGCGCACGGCGTGGGCGGCGCATCCAAGGCATGGGAGAAATTCCATGGCTGTGATTCTAGGGGGCTTCAGTGGCCGTGATAAAAGATCACTGTGCTGACCTCATGGTAGATAGATCCCTGGATGTTATTTTTGCAGGCCTGCTCATTCTAACTTCCCAGCGAAGTTTGCAGATTAAGCGGTGCTACTCCTTTAGGCTGGGAAAGCCTCCGAGTAGAAAGAGGGAAGCTGTAATGTGTACCTGAGTCATTTTCTTTCTTTTTTGGGGAGGACGTTGGGAATGTATTACCTGGAGAACCACAGGCTCTTCTGTTTGGGAAAAAAAGGAGTCAGTGTTCTTTGAAAAATTTAGAACATATTCTTCATGCTGAGGCCCAGATCTTTGGGGTGCAACGGTATTAGCTCTCCTCCCCGTGTTTTCTAATCCTCTTCAGAGTAGTTAGCTGCTTCCCTTGGGTAGATGATTTTTCCTTTTTTTTCCCCTAGGAAAACTGGCCCTTTGGTTATGACAGTCACGGTGCCCTTTGTGTTCCAGAGACTGTCCCTCCCTGAGGGCTAGTCCTGCAGTCATGAACTCAGGTGGCCTCTGTCCCTTTTGGAGATGTTTATACCGTTGCTCACAGTTACGCTATTTTCTATACCTTGTAATGGTATGAACTATCTGTAATTATATTAAGAAAGATTTAATGTCTTCTTTCTGTCTCTTTTCACGTTTTAAAAAAACACCTAGCTCATACTCTGTGAGATTTCATTCATTCTGCATCTACCAGTTGGCAGCCCCTGTACTGAGTCATATTCAGCCTTGCAGAGTCAGCCTCGTCTCACTTTGTAAAATGCTCTAAACCCAGGGTTTTATTACTCCGGAAAAAGATGGATAGACTGTGTGTTGATTTCATTTTTCACTCTAAAGTCACTTGTACTCTAGCTGTTAATAAAAGCTTAATAAGGTATTCTTTTTATGTTTGTGGAATATTCTGGTCCCACAAATAGCTTTCTGTTTGCTAAAACTGGATCGCCACTAATGAACATGCCTGTTTTCTTTTAAATCATGAAATTTCCTTAGTAGCTTTTCAGAGTCACTTTTCATGACATCATGGGGAAATGCCGCCTGCTGGCTCACTTACTCTGGAGGGAGATTGTCAGAGTTTCCTTGATAGAATGTTTATGGGCTTAAGAGGTTTATGAATCAGCTGTAAATATTTGCTCTGGGTTTATGAGGCCTCTCCTCATAAACATTGTGTGTTTATCTATTGCTCATTGAAATGTCTTTAGAGAATCAACTGCTTGGGCACGGAGGTGCGAGGAGGGGTTGTGTGTGACAGATTTTAAAAGGCCATATTGTGAGTAACTCTAAATTTTGTGTATTACTTTATTTTTCAAACAGCTTGGTTAAAGTCACCATTTCTGGGCATAAAGTTTTTATTTTTTTAATCCCATTTTAGGTCTGACTTTTGGGGTACTTTATAAAGCGATTACTTTAGGCCAGCAGAGAGTGGCAGGGTTTACTGTCTTTCTGATGCCGCTGTGGAGACACTGGGGGCCCTCTGACCTCATGGTCATCTCGACTGGATAAGTGAGCCAGCGTCAAGGAATAGAGAGTCTATTCTGTTGGAGACTAGAAATATAGCTTGTAATGAGTTAAAATTTGCAACCAAATTATTGTCAAAAATACTAATAACACAGATTAGAATTGCAGGAGAGGGTCTCAAAGTCAAAGCTGAGAAACGTAGACCCCTGGTTTGAAGCCATAGCATCATGGTTGATGGGCGAGGGCCGTAGGGCCTCTTACCTTAGGTGCTAGCTGTGGCCCCAGCCTTGGTGTGAGTGGAGGTTTCTGAGGTGAAGGGACCAATGACTCCACCAGAGAGTCCTGCCCAGTTTTCAGTGGCTGTCATTCTCTGGTGACTGCCCAAGACTCGAGTTCCATGCTCGTGTCTTCTCCTAGCTTCCCATCTTCCTCATAAATAGTCTGGGCCTCTGTCCTCAGAGCGACAGACAGGACAGCGTCAGCGGCTCCCTCAGATCCGGCAGGTGGAGACAAGATGAGGCTTCTGGTGCATAATGCACCCAGCAGAGGAAACCTAGTAAGAGTTTCAGCTTCCCAGTTGGACAGCCAAGTCTTGGACCCCTGATTCTGAGGAGGGACCTCTGACGGGGTGATTCTCTAACCTGAGCGCCCCTTAGTGCTTCCTTCTGTGAGTCTCCATTTGTGAGTCAGTTTTCTTGGAAGGATTGTGAGGTCCTGCTTCTGGAGCAGGATAGTGGATACCCAAACACAGCCAGCTTTTAGAATGTTCACCGCGAAGTCCCTCTGACGGCATGTGGTCCCAGCCTGGCAGGACTGCAGGAGGGCAGAGTATAAGTGGAGGCCAGACGTTGGGGTGGTAAGAGTCCTGGACTTTATCTGTGACAGGTTTGCCACCCTTAGACACCGCACCAACACATTTTGGCAAATGTATAGTGCAGAGTTACTGCCTCTGACTGGTGGATCAGGAAGCGCATTTGGCAGCAGGTACCCAGAGCTGTTTGTGGAGAAGGTATTATGGGTGCCAGCTGAAGCCTCTGCCAGAGTAAAATTGTGTTCTTTTTGGGTTACTTGTTGTACTGTGTCTTAGCAGCTATAAAGTTCCTGGGATCACTCATTCATGGGAGTTCTGGACCAGTTGAATTTTGAGGGGAAGCACATTTCTGTGTGAAGGGTTGAAAAGTCCCCGTATAAAACAGAATGCTGGGAGAGAGACAAAGGAAAAGCTTCCCCCCCCCCCCTTTTTTTTTTCTTCTCCTTTGGACGTTTGATTCTAAGTCACTATTGGAGTAAAATTTGAGAGGCAGTTCCCAGGGACATTGATTTAGATGGCAGCGTTTAGCTTGCTGCCTTTCAGTTTAGCACCTTCTGAGTCTGTAAAAATCATCTTCTTCTATCAAATTCTGGGACTATGTAGAATGTAATGAGAGAATTACTTTTCCTGTTTTAATTGAAACATCCTAGTAGGAAAAAGCATTAGCTTCCAAAACAAGGCTTCTCTCTTAGACCTTCGCATCCCTAGTTCCCCTGGCTCATCTGGTGGGACATTCCTGTTCTGATTTAATTGTATGCATTTCCTCTTGGCCAAGGATACCAACTCTTGCTTATAAAAGATACATGGGTTGATTGAATGTCAGCATCCACAGAGCGTTCTTGCAAGAGAAGAGAATCTAAACTTCTGGAGAATCTAAACTTTCTGTTTGTCTGTGTGGGTGGCTCTTCCTGATGGGATTTCTTTCCTTATGATAGCCTTGCAAATAGGTTAAAATAATTTGGAGAACTTCTTACCTCTTTCCACTTGAAACATAACATTTATGCTGTCTCTATCTCACAGTGTACCATTTGGTGCTTTTTAGTAATACAAATGATACCTCGTGCACAACCTTAAATGTTTTGGATATTACTCAATCTCCTTTTGAGCCTGAGTGTGTGGGTCTGTGCAAATTTAAGATAGTTGTGATTTTCAGAGTCATGGTGTGCATAGGATTGTGGTTCTCCTCGTTCCTTGTGATTGGAGAAACACACTCTGTAGATTTCTGCGGGTGTGAGTGGCTCCAAGGGCTGCATCTCTGCTGGATTAGGGGCATGAGGGTGTCGGCAGATGGCCTATTTCTGTCACCAGCTTGCCAGGCGCTGAAACAATTCTTTTGGAGCTCCATTTTTTCCTCCCTTTAAAATGTCATCAAAGTCATTGTTGTCTAAAGCCCCTTGTGACACTAATGATTGAGGATATTCTTTTATAATCTCCAGCTACAGTAGTGCCTGTATATATATCCCGGTGCATACCGAGTGCAGGAGGGTTCTCTTCCCCAGAGGCTGGACTGTCTGCTTTGGCTGATACTACCATCAACAGATCAGCCCAGAGAGGATTTCCATTCATTTGCCTAAGAACACAAATGTTACTCTTGATTTTGCCAGCGGGTCAAAGCAGGATTTTACCATTGCTTCTTCTGTCAGTGTCTCCATAATAGGCAAACTGAAGATCCTCAGAGAATTCAACAATATCCAACTAAACCACTGAATTAGCTTGTCTCTTGTGAAGGATTTTCTGGACCTAGTTGAAGGCCAGTGGCTTTCCATTCTTTACCGTAGTATTGATATTCCTTTTTTGTTTGTTTGTTTTTCCCAGGAGAAGAAGGCTCCAGCTTGGAGGAAATTGGTTTTAGCTGGGGAGACTATTTGGAAGAGACAGGTGCTAGGGCTGCCCCTCACACATCCTTCAAACACGTAAGTAAAGCAGCTCTCTCTTCTGCTCTGTGAGTGGGAGAGGGAGGGAGTCTGCAGCAGAGAAAGGAGTGTAAAGAAGAGAGGAAATTCAGCCGAGATTTCCTAGGAATAAAGAGATGTGGAAATTAGTTTGATTTTCACAGATAACTGCAGATAGATAAGGCTAACTCCAGGAAACAAAAAGCCAGCAAGCCAGGCAAGAAGATGCAACATCAAATATCTTAGTAGGTTAACAGCTATATAGTTTTATTATGAGCTGATATTTTGTAAGGATACATTAAATTTTGCAGTTTTTGGGCAGACACATCTGCAATTTTTGGGCAGACGTATCAAATGAAATGAATAACCATGAATGCTTTGAAAACACTTAGATCCAACAAAAAATCATTCTCATCAATAATATTTCTTTGGAAAACGTAGAATGCCCAGTAGAGAACAAGTCACAGCAAATTGAAAAATTAAATTCATACAAGATTTTTGCTTAGGTGCGAGATAGTAGTGATAATGATACTGTTATATCATTAGCAAGGAAAAGAATAAATTTAAAGACTCAAGTTATTAGATGTAGAGTGTTGTTTTAATAAATTAAAATTTGACTGTGAGAGACCTTTTTTCCCCCCCTCAATGGATTACTCAGGGCATAGATTCAGCCTGAGTTTCATAGGCAAATTGGTCACTGTCTTAACTTTCCTTTTGGTTCCTTGGACAAATGAGAAAGCCAGAATTTTGGCTTTTTATTTTACTAAAACATTTCATTCTTGGGGGAGGGGCAAAGTGTTCTTTTGAAAAGAAATTTAAGACTTTATTGAATTTTTGTGCCCCAGTAAAAGTAGACTGCATTCCTATTTCTCTTTCGATACTCATTGTGACATAATTTCTTATGAATGTGATTGTGCCATGTAGTGAAATAAAGAGCTAAATACTAAAATGTAGCAGAACCAGAGCTTTCCTGGCAAGCAGCACGGATTATGGTCCTGCAAAAGCCCAGAAGTAGGTACATCTTAAGATGCTGGGGTGGTTTGGTAGTTTTCTTCAGACAGTTTGGGAAGGAGATACTAACCCTAACTTTTCCCTTCCTCTCTGTGTGGCGAAGTCTTCAGTTTCTCTCTATGTGGAGTCACTCTTGCTCTCTTTGATCTAGCAGTTCTCCCACTTCATTTTCAAGCCATAGTAGAGGTCATGGAGGTCGGAGCAATGTTCCTATTCGTCCTCCAGAATGCAGACTTCCCCAGGCCTGTGTGCCAGATTTAAAGGAAAATTAGCAATGGACTCAGGGGTGATTAATTTATGACACCATCATTTCCTTTAGCTGATACATCGTCTTTAGAATGTTAAGACTTACCAGGCTAGAAAGCTTTCTTGGGGGCCAGGAGTGGGGAAAGGCTGGTAATACCTATAGAATACAGCTCCTAATGAAAAAAAAGGAAGTCCGTTCTCTAGGCTGGCACTGTCCATGCAGTGGCCACCAGCACATAGAACTGTTGAGTACTTGAAAAACTTGTAGCCCAAATTGGTATTTGATCTAGATGGAGAATTATAGTACCAGATTTTGTTTGGAAAGAAGATTCTCATTTTCATTTTTTATATTGGGTACATGTTGAAATGATAATATGTTGGAAATGAAATGTGTTACAAAATTAATTTTGTCTTTTTTTGACTCTTCTAGAAGATTTAGCATTACATTTGTGGCTTAGATTATATTTCTTTTTGACAAATACATGCCTATTACAGGGCAACAAAAATACTCTTTTAAAGTGCTGTATTTTTAGGCAGCTCTTGTAATCTTCTGGAGGTGTGTGTCTAGTGTAATAATGGTTTTCCTATGTTTCTGATTCCTTAAGGTTGAAATCAGCATTCAGAGCAACTTCCAGCCGGGAATGAAGTTGGAGGTGGCCAACAAGAACAACCCGGACACCTACTGGGTGGCCACGATCATCACCACCTGCGGGCAGCTGCTGCTGCTGCGCTACTGTGGTTACGGGGAGGACCGCAGGGCTGACTTCTGGTGCGACGTGGTCATAGCTGATCTGCACCCCGTGGGGTGGTGCACACAGAACAACAAGGTGTTGATGCCCCCAGATGGTGAGCCCACATAGTGGAGGCTTCGACTTACCAGCCAGCATCCTTCTCAGTGCCTGTTGTCACTGTAAGGCAGAGAGAACCCTTACAGAATATACCGATTGGATTTAGTGTGAAGGTCTTCAGCTCTTTCAAAATTGCTGTCTGGGCTTCTTTCGCTGGAGGTGCTGGGGTGAGGGGAAAAGTATTGTCTCCGACCACTGTGCCACCTGTGTCCTTTGGGAAGTGAAAACTGCAGAACTCAGGTCTCAGATTGCTTTTGGAGAGCAGGAAGGGAGAGCTAAAGGGATGCCTTGATGCAGGTCTCATTTCATCTTTGGTCATTAGTTGTGTTGCTTTCCTTCTGTTTCAGAGAATCGACACTTTGAATAGGACCTTAGAGCCTCTTTAACAGGTTTCCCTAATAAGTTTTAATCTGTCTTGTGGGAAGACTGAGGGTATGAAGTATTTAGAACCCTAAATAGAAGAGCAGACAGGACATCACTCAAGGGAGTGGTCAAAGCTTATAGTTATTAGTTTCCTTGCACCCCTGGAGACCACAAGCAAGGTCTGGAAGCATGTTTGTAGTGGTAGAGGGGTGCTGCTGACATCTGGTGGGAGGAGAACAGCCATGCTGCTGAATCTGCCATGTGCTGGGGTCCCACAACCAAGAATTCCACCTGCCAGTAGATTGAGAGATGGTGCTGGGAGGGAGGGGGCTGCGTATTACAGAGGCTTGAAAGAAGCTTGTCTGGTCCTGCCAGTGCGAGGACTGAGGTCAGCCAGATATCTGACTGTCAGAATCTTGCTCTGTCTGTTTCATTAGTGGCCTGAAGGCTTTTGATCCTCCCTTGCAAGCATGTGTCATGTCCTCCCCGTACTCAGCTACCTCCTTTCCTTTGAGATGACTTGTGTGGTTTTAGAGGTAACCGTGATATTAGCAGCTGCTGTAGCCTTTGAGAGTATTTGAGTCTTACCTTTTTTTTCAGCTTATGGTGTGTTGTTTTTAGGATTGGAGAGAATGGTCTGTGATTTTTTTTTTAATACTACCCTTTTGTTATGCAGAATTGATGGCCTGTTAAGGAAGGACTCATAAAAAATGGCTGGAGTCTAAGAGTTGGATTTATGTGACATTTGTCATGATCGAATATTGCCTTGACCTTAGCTGACATCTTGACCCTTATTTGTCTCAGAAGAAAGAGAAAAAAGGCCTGCAGTTTTTGACATTTGTGTCCGCTCTGTCATGTACCTGCAGCTTCTTTACACCCTTTTCCTCCTCCTTTTCTGGCTGTCATCTTATTCGTCCCACCAGATTAGACCTCATCTGTGCTCACACGACTGCGTAGACTATGACTGTGGTGCTGACCATGTGGCAGCTGCACTTGTGTGTGTGTGCGTGTGTGTGTGCATGTGCGTGCGTGTGTGCATATGTGTGCGTGTGTGTGTGTGTGGTACTGGGATTGGAACCCAGGGCCTCCACATGCTAGGCAGACACTCTGCTGTGGAGCTGCATCCCAGCCCTTCTTATTTTTTTATTTTGAGACAGGCTGTCTGTGTTACCAAGGCTGGGTTCCTACTTGTGAGCCTTTTGCCTCAGCCTTCTGAGTAGCTGAGATTATAGGCATGTAACACCACACCTGGTTTGTATAAATTTAGAATACAATTCACGTACCTTAAAATTCATCACTTTCAAGGGTACAGTCCAGTAACTTTTAGCGTATTCATTCCCAAATCTTATCGCCCCCAAAATTCCTTTCTATTCTTCCCCTTCCTGTAATCCCTAATCCACTTTCTGTTTGTGTCAACCTTCCTATCCTGGACATTCTACGTATATGGAATCATGATATCATTATTGTTTAGTGTTTGGTTTCTTCCACTTAATATAACAACATTAAACCTCATGTGAATTATGGTCTTTTCAGGATTTCCTTTCTTTTTTAAGGCTATATAATATTCCATTGTATAGATGGAACACACTCTGTTTCTGTATCCATCAGCTGATGGTTGTTTACATGCAACTCTTCTTCCCATTGTGTGGTTGTTTGAATAGAGCCCTGTTCTCAGCCCTGGACAATACGTGCCATGGTGTGCGCTCACACACCTGTGTACCTGTAAGCAGACACACCGCCTGTGCTTGAGCAGTTCTCCATAAAAGGTCGGCAAGGAATTAGATGAGCTGCTGAGTTGGAATGCTGCAAGCAGTCCACGCATCACTGTCGTGACTTGGGCCGTATTGCTTGGACTCCGCTCACCTTTCTTCTTGTGTTTTGGGTCAGTAGTGCCCGTGTCTTCCTCTCTGGCACTCTGAGCCTGTGTTCCTGACCTGTCATCCAGGGGTACTTTGCAGGTGGGTGCTGGGGAATGGCTACTAATGGGCCAGGTTTTAGCTTCACTCCAGTCTTGTTCTGTGTAAGCAGATGGTAGAGTGAGGAGATGGTTTTGGGCTGAACAGCACCCTGTCCTGCTTCTTGTGGCCCCCACGCAGCTTTAACTGGTCATAAATGGCATTCTCAGCTTTGGCTTTGGCTTGAAACTGCCACCAAAGTGAGAAGATGCAATTTAATATTCAGTTATTTAATTTTCCTGTGATTTCTGATCTGTGGAAAGTAAATCTGTCTTGTTGGATGAATTGTAGTGATGAGATCCTGGGACAATATCAGTTCTAGTTAGAGAATTAGTGATAATCCCTTCCGCCTCTCTGCACACGATGCCAGGTAGATGAGTACCCACTCATTCAGGAGCTGCAGGCTCATGCGGGTTCGTTGGAGGGAGACAGACAGACACACCTGAAGCACCCAGAGAAGGGGCCTGGGGATCACAGAGGGGCCTTCAGAGTCAAGCTTGACCTCTGGTTGCTGATGCTTTCATTGTCCCATTCATAGCACGCTATTAAAGGTTGACAGTTGAGTAGCTACATCCCCTGGGGAAGGATGAAAGAGAATTGCTCCTGATAATAGCTGCTCCAGTGACTAGATTTAGAAGTTCCGGAGGACTGATATTAGCACTGTAAGAGCTCATGGGTTCACTTGGTAAAAGTTCATGTTGCTTGAGAGCCCAGGCACAGTTTATTAATCCATCCTCCTCTCTCTTGTGGAAGGAAAATGTGACGGGAGCCCGGGTTTCAGAAAGACCATCAGATTTGTAACCTGTAGGCTCTGTGCTGTTAGGCAGGACACAGATGCCTGTACAATGACAGGTTCGCAGTGAAAAATGGGAAGGCCTGGGAGAAGGAAAACCATTAATAGGACTGAAAGATTTGAAGCCTGTTTAGACAATACAAGTTAGACCAACTCGAGCATTTCTTCAGTGCTGTTTTTTAAAGAACTTAAAAAAATGCAGTAGGTAATCAATAGGACTTGGAAATCTTTAGTACAGAGAACAAAGTCAGGAAATAGCAGGTTCACAGGGCAAGAGGTTTTATTGATTGCTGTAGGACAGGATAATTATTGCTTTGTAACCAGAGGCGGCAGTTGTTCCAGAGGGAACAGGAGGATCTAGTTTTTGACTGGGGATTTGTTTGTTTGTGTGGTTTTCTTAGAAAGCTAAAATTGTAAATTCTGCAGGTGTAGCTAGCCAATCTTTTGTTGTGGTTAAAATTGAAAAGCATCACAGAGTATTAACATGAGTTACAGCAATCTGGGACACATATTGTTTCTGTTGGAGAGCTCTGTAGTGGTAGGTTTCTTATGGATCTCGGGAATCAAAGTGGCTTAAAGGAAGAGGCATTGTGGTTAGACTAGATACCTGAATTCTTTTTATTTATTTGTTATTTATTATTATTATTTTTTTACAGTGCTGGGGATCAAATCCAGGGCCTGACATGTGTTAGGCAAGTGCTCTACCACTGAACTATTCCCCCAGCACAGAGAACTGAATTCTTGTTTTTCTTCTGCCATCAACTAGCTCCGTGGGCAAGTCCCCCTTGCCCAGCATTCTCATCTTTGTAAATTTTTTTATTGAGTTGTTGGAGTCTTGCTATGTTTCTTAGCCTGGCCCACCCAGCTTGCCCCCATCTTTGAAGAAAAGGGTTATAGTTTCAAAATTTCCGAAGAGCTTTACAGTCTCAAATTTCTTGGTTTGTGATCCTCATGAAGGAAGGATGGAAAGAAGGTAGGAGGGTAAGAGTACTAATTTTCCTATTTTATGCATGAAGAATGGGGTTCATTTTGGGATTGGGATCCATGAGGATGGAGCCTAGGATCTGTCTGCAGCAGAGAAGGAAAGTTTCTGTGTTCCCGTTCGGATGATGAAGTTTTAATGGTTTAAGGGACATATTAACTGGGATGAAAAATTACTGTGAGTGCCTGGGAAGAATTGCCTTCAATAAAGAATTGGAGATCGGGCTGGGAATTTCGCTCAGCCTGTGCGAAGGCCCCAGTTCACTGTTGGGACCTACAGAGCAGTGTTCAGTCCCTAACTTCATGGTCAGTGTCCGTCCCTAGGAGGCAGCCTGGGAGTGTGTGCGGGTTCTGCCCACTGTGTTCCTTGGGAGAAGAGAGGAAGCGATCTTTCCCTGTCAGGCTGAGGTGGAAGATCTTGAGCCTTTTAAGGACACGGTGGGCATTGTCCGAAGCAATCTGCCTGCTGTGGTCACTGCGTTGAAAGAGATTAATTGGGTTATTTTAGATTATAGTTTTGCATGGTGTGTAGAACTCTTTACAGTTCCATATTTTCCTGCCTTGCTATTTTAAATTAATTTCATGTTTGCATTAATGTGAGTTGTCATCCTTATGTTAGATGTTATAGGGAAGGCGAAATAGCAGGGCAGCAGACCCCAGTACACATCATTTCAGTGTGATTTCCATCAGCAGTCAGAGATCGCCATTAATAAGGACATCCTCATGGAGACCTGGGCTTGCCGGCCGGCCGTTCACTGAGCAGCCTTCCTGCTCCGGCTAATCAGCAATAATCTTGACTATTACAAGTATTAAGGAACATACTACAGTAAAGCATCACTAAGTGCAGTGGGGGATTATGGCCCTATTAGTGGAGCAAAATGTAAAATGTTTTGGCTTAGTAAATCAATAAGGCTTGATTTATTCATAAGCACATGCAAAGCTCACAAAGGGCAGCTGCCAAATAATTATTGTTTATGGTGATAACGTACGGAAATAATTTAATCCAGTGACTGTTTCATTGTTATTTATTGAGAAGTAACAGCATTACCTCTCAATGTCAGGGGCCTGGGAGCTCTGGATTTCTAGCTGGCGCCTACAGAGTCCCTGAAAGGATGTTCCTATATAAGATTGCAGGTAAATATGTGTGATGATGCACATCCAAGTAAAACCCCTCAGCTTATAAATGGAGAAGTATTTATGTGTGCTTTCTACTGTTGCAATAAAAGTATTGGAATTACTGTGCCGTAGGAATCATGGCACTAATTTTTATTTTCGCTGTTATTAAAATTTCTGTGATTTGCATTGCAAACTCTGCAGTCTTGCCAGAATGGCTCTATTTACCATTCAAAGTTGAATCACAATGACTGGAGTTAGTTAATATATAACTTATTTGAATAAAGGAATGTTTATTCATGAAGTGTGAGGAGAAAGTGTGAAGATGGCCTTATGTTACGTGGGTAGGTCCTGCCAAATTTTACAGCCTGGTCCAAGGGCTGCTTTTGGGAATTGCTGTTTTTACTGTAGTTGACTGTAAAGGAAGGGATGCTGGCAGGTGATGCACGGGGCTGCAAAGTCATCAGACAACAGGACTCACCAGTCCACAACCATTATTTAACTGGACGCAAGATAGAATCTGATTGTGCTTTCTGAGGCTGCCAATTCTTAAAATTTGTACTTCATTATTTAAATGACGTTTTAGTAATGCTAATGGTACTTAATCAGATTGTTTTCTTTGGAGATTTTAAGTTATAACTGGAATTCCATGTGTTTACTAATAAGAAAATGTAGTTTATATGCCAAAGAGTCAAAGAGCAGAATTCACCCTGACTGACCATTCAGAATTGAGGCAAGCAGAGACTAAAAATTAAATAGTTTGATGTAAAGAGAAAAAAAAGCATACTGATATGAGTAGAGTGTATTTGATAAGTCTGACAGTAAATAAATTAAAAGTCATACACATTTACAAAGTTAGTATATTTTTGTCAACAAGATATTTTTGGGTAATGTATGGCAGGAGGAAGGTTTAGGTAGGAAACAAAGTAATCCTTTCTCTATTGACACTTAGTGGGCCTTTTAAAACAACTCATGGGGATTTGAATCCTATACGATGAGGTGGGGAGCCTGTGTAGACATTTGCTGTGGTGTAGACCAGAGTGGAATTGGCTTTTGGATGAGTGTGTATGTATTTGTATGTTTTGATCTAAATAGTAAATAATTTGAAATATTCTCCATGTTTACTGTCTTAAAATTGCATCATTAAAATTTTTAGGTGATTGGTACCTTGGGAAAAATAAGCCTGACCTCTCTCCTTCTATGGATACTTCGCAGGTGGGTGCTGGAGGATGGCTACTAATGAGTCAGGTTTTAGCTTCACTCCAGTCCTGTTGTTCTGTGTAAGCAGATGGTAGAGTGAGGAGATGGTTTTGGGCTGAACAGCATCCTGCAATGCTTTGGGGAATGCCTGCTTCATGTGTCCCACACCCAGCTTTAATTTGTCACAAATGACATTCTGAGCTCTGTAGTCACTTGAGTTTGCTTTCCACATGGTGGCTGATGCTTGGAGCAGCCGCCTCTTTAGATGATCATTTGTTTGCTCCCCAGAACTTTCCCCCTGCTTGGTTTTCCTTACCAGCCTGGGCTTTGCGCCTGAGTGTCAGGCATGGAACCAGGGGAGTTATAGATGTCTTTGCATAGTCTTGGAGCACCTGACCTCAGGGTTCCTTTAAATCCTGCAGCCCTTCTTGCTACACTCTCTCCTTGGACCAGCAGTCTCCAGTGTTTCTGTCAGCTCAAAATGTTAAAGAAGCACAATGAATGAGACTTGTGAAACAGCTCTGGAAGAATTAGGTTGCCTGAACAGAAAAATGAAGTTGCGTTTTAGCCTGAGGAAAGAAAAACAGAACAGAGACAAAAAAGTGAATGCAGGGCTTGGGGAATTAGCTCAAGTGGTAGAGTGCTTGCCTAGCAAGTGCAAGCCCCGAGTTCAATTCCCCAGCACCAAAAAAAAGAAAAATGAAGGCAGATTTGGTGGTTGTCATCTAAACCAAAACCCTTTATGGTGAATAACTTTTTGTTTATAAGTGGAAAGTGAATGCAATCTGCTCTCTGTTCCGTATCTGTGGATTCAGCCAACCACAGATCAAAAAGTTTTTAAAAATTTGAGTAAGTTCTGAAGTGCACATACTTGTTTCCTTGTCATTATTCACAAACAGTGACACAGTATATACATTTATAGGTATCATAAGTAACCTAGAGATGATTTTAAAGTATGTGCACATCATTTTCCATATGGGCTGAAGCACTTGGGGATTTTTGGCACCTGCAGGGAATCCTGGATTCAACCCTTTTGTGTACTTAGGAGCTACTATAGTCTTTTGTCTTACAAATCCCGGTTGGGTGTTTGACACTTGCTATATACCACATATTCCCTTTATCATTTTTCTCACACAGTGAATAAACAAATCATGAATTCTGTCATGTTTGTGCCCTAGCTCTCCAGTTAAACACAGTTTCTCTCACCGGCACAATATTTTTATTGAGTGCCTGCTCCAGCGCCAGGCACCTACATGTAATCCTACCCTCAGAACAACCTTGTGAACTGGCTGGTAGTCTTCTTATTTTACATTTGAAGAAAATGTGGCTCTTTTAAGGTCAAGCAACTTGCAGGAGATTTTAAAATAAGGGCAGTTCTTCCTAGTCCTGAAATCCGTGTTTTGAAAATAGCAGTGGAGAGGGAATCAGTCAACATTTGTTTATTGATTAAATCCTATCAGTCAGATTTTAGAGTAGAGTGGGCAGACTTGCAGTATTAGGAAGATGTCATTGAGAAAAGATGCAGAATTGGCTTCTTGTGATTTTTCAGAACAGGGTAGAGAGCCGCTTGCCCAGGACGTTTTCCATTTTGTCTTTTTTGGAGGCAAATAAATGGAAGAGCTGTGGTCTGGAACTTCGCTGCCGACTGGTGATCATGAAATTATGTAAAGTTATGTAAATTGTATCAGATGCTATTTGGGTTTTCCTGTGCTGCACGGAAAGTGTAAGCACAAAGCAGTGACTACACGACTTTCTCTTCAGTGATAGTTGTAAATGAGTTTATTTCGTCCTGCTTCGAAATCTAGCAACATATGTGATTTAAATCAAGCATGTGTTTGATTCTGTATGGATGGCGAGGTTGAGTTCCTTCTGTGTTCTTCCTTGGCCTCTTGTCTACACCTTCTGGTTGTTAACTCTCATTTCCTTGACTGTCAGAGAGCCTCCTGCCTAGTGGCCTCCTTCTTCCCCCAGCTAGGCATCCGGGCCCCTGGCCTGCTCAGACGATGATGGCCTCAGGTGTGGCGAGGGCACAGCTCCCATCTGACTGGGGTTCCTACTCTGCATGGACCCTTCAGTGTCCCGAATGATCTCTGTGTCCAGCTTGCAGGGGAAGCCTCCCATTATCTTGGAACAGACAAGTCCCCCTGGGAACAACTTGGCCGCTGGCACATCTTTCTGTTTCAGCCCTGGCCCTGCCTTGCTGTCTCCCTTTGTTTTAACACTGAGCTTGGAGCCCTGGTTCTGTCTGTCCACTCTCCCATCATGCTGCTGACCTCTGTCTGTGCTGTTGGACTGGCGAGTGGCTCCTAGTGCTGCTCTTTCTATGCCTTTCTGAATATGCCTCTGACTCTTCAGTGCTTTTTAAGTCTTCTGTCATAGCTCATGGCTCTATATTCCAGGCCGCACCTCTATTCTAGGGCCCTGCCGGGTGTCATTGAGTTCCATTCCAAAGCCATCCCTCCAGCCTGAGCCCTTCAATTCTGTAGGTCCTCAGGGAGGGCCTGCTTTTTTACACAGCTCTGAGGGAATGATTGGTGAGTAGTGTATAAATTGTCTTCTGAGCCTAGAGTCGTCTTAAAGCTTTGTGAGTATAATTTTCAATTCAAAGTCCTGGGAGCTAAGATGGTGTGATTCAGAGGTAAGTTTAGTACAGTAAGAGTTTTCCAGAGAAACACCCGGTAGGATGCGCATAGTGGGAAAGAGATGTAGTTTATAGAGTTGATTTAAGGGACTGTGGAAATGAGGCATGTTTGGCATCTGGCGGCGAAGATCTGCAGGGAGGAGGGATAAGAAAGAATTGCAGCTGGGGCCCAAGAGCCCTCCTCTGGTCTTGCAGATGAGGCCCCAAGTCATTCGGGGGAGTTTTCTCTTTCTGGGGTGCTCCTCCTGGTTTGTATTCAGGCCTTCTGCTGCAGGATGAGGCCCACCCACTTTAGGAAGAGCAATCTGCTGAATTCAAATTCTGCAGATTTAAATACAAATGTCATCCCCACACGCCCTCTGGAAACTGCCAGAATAATGTTTGAACAAATATCCGGGTGTCCCATTGACACATTAGTTTAACCACCACAAGTGTGGACTCAGAGGATCAGAGAGAGAGCGGGTGTGTGTAATTTAGGAGAGTAGGAAGGGTTTTCTGTTTTCTTAAATTTTGATTTGTTTTGGGGGTGTGTGTGTGGTACTGGGGATTAAACCAGAAGCCTTCACACAGAGCCACACCCCAGCCCTTTCTTTATGTTTTAGTTTGAAACAGGGTCTTGGTAAGTCACTAAGTTGCCCGGGCTGGGCTGGCACTTGTGATTCTCCTGCCTCAGCCTCCTAGAGTGCTGGGACTACAGGCCTGCTCCACCAGGCCCAGCTAGGAAAGTTTTGTGTATCATACTTGGCATGCTGTACCTGCTTTACCATTAGACAATAATCAGTTGATATTTTAGAATATAGATTGTCCAAACAGAAGACTCTGGTAGAAGCCCGAGAAAAGGTGGAGTGAGAGACTGGAAAGCCTGTGTGAGATGCGTGGGAGGAAGAGGCCGGGACACTTAGCCACCAGCTCACTGCCTCCTTCCCAGCAGGAGCGTCATGATTTATCCGTGAGGTTGCCAGGCTCTGCCTGTGTTCAGTGGCATTTCCAGATCTCCCTGCTGGTCTCTGGGAAGACTCTTTTGATGATGTGGATGTACTTCCAGGCACAGGGGTTCTGTGACACGTATTTTAAAAGGTATCAGCTGATTTGCCATCATCATGGATCTTCCTGAACTTCTTTGAAGGTATGCACTGTAATAATTTCACTGAGTGCTTCACGGGAGGAGCTGGGGGTGGTGCTGCCCTCCTCTAATCCCAACACTGTGAGAAGCTGAGGCAGGAGCATCTCTAGCTCCGGCCCAGCCTGGATAATTTAATGATTTAGCAAGACCCTGTCTCCAACTAAAATATAAAGAATGGGTTGGGGGTGTGTCTCAGTGGAAAGGCCCTGGGTTCCGAGGGCAGGGGCGGGGAGCACTAAGCTGCCTCTTGAGGGACTCTGTGCTCGGTGTGGACTCAGGCCAGCTCGCAGCTGAGTGTCCTCCCTTAGAATTGGCGTGTTGAGGCTCGAGGGACAGTTTCTCCCTCTGTTGCTCCCGGAACAAAGCAGCGGTCTGAAGGCTGTGCATTTGTAGGTGGTGGCCTCACTCACCCTTGTCAGAGTAAAGGGTAAATTAAGGGCCAAATTGCTTCACCCACAGAGCACACATATAATAGATATTTTTTAATAATAATTTTTTTGCACAATGAAGTATCGCTTTGCAGTCATACTGAATGTCTTTTTCTTTTCTTTTTCATTATTGGTTCTGTCTTGTGATTCTGGAGGTACATAGTAATTAGCACAGAAATTGCAACAGTTGTGTGTATCGGCTGGGGAATATTTTAGAATATTAAGCAAAATTTAATTTTTCCTGACAAAGTCAATACAAAATACTTCATAGTACTAATTCCTGTTTCTCTCTCACTTGTGAATACAGCTGTAGAAGTGACATGGACGAAGTGCGGCGCTGCTTTTTTTATATTAGCTAGGTGGATGTCGAATGCTAGAATTATGGCCAGTTTTTATTTTTATAAACATTTAATAAGGTTCAATTCTGCAAAACACTAAACTATTTATTTTAGGTTAAAATTTTGATGTCCACAAATTATAATTTGTATGACTTTTAGTGAATATTGGAAGAGCAGAATATTTGGATTCTAGGACATGCAGAAGAAAATTGGCTTTTTTTAAAAAAAAAAATCAAAAAATTTTTTTCTTTGCATTTTCTTCTGTTTACATTTTTGGCTAATAATATGAAGTTGGTTTAGACTTCATGTAATTATACGTAGACTCTTAATTCTTTGTGTGGTTTCTGAATGTAGAACGACTATTATGTGAACGTTTTAATTTTTAACTAGTGATTTTGCTGAAATAAAGGAAGGGTAAATAAATGTTATAGAAAAGAGATACACTCATTTGTGAGATTTGTAAGTAAGTTCTTATTTTATGACTCGTCTGAGCATTGCTCACCCACCGAGCAGACAGACACGTGCACTAATGAAATGTAGACATCGCTGGCATTTTGCCCACTTTCTACATATATGAACCGTAGCTTTTTTATATCATTTTTGATTGTCATGATGAGGAATATTTGCCAATGCGGATGAAGTACAACATATATAAAAGGTTGTTCATGTGATTCTGACTTTAAAACCATTGAAGTGTGGCCGGTGCGCCCTGCACACAGCTCAGGGGCTGGTTCCAGGCTTCCACACACCATCCACAAGTTCAAGCGGACCTTGAACTCTTCCTAAGGTTCTGGGACAGAGGTGTGTTAGGAAGCCGCTTTCTGCCTTCTCAGGATCTTTCTTCTGTGAAACTGGTCTGCCTGAGCATAAACCATTTTGGCCTTTGTCTCCTTCTGGATTCCACTTCTTGGATCCTGGTCTTTGGTCTCCCACTTGGAGAAGACTGTAATCTGCTGCGGTGGCCCGAGGTATAAGTACTGTGTGTGACTGAATCATTATTTTAAACTCTGTTACTAGGGATGCCACCCCCTCCATCGTAACATTATCACACAGCAGTTTACCTTTTTGTGTTAATCATCACACTTCGTCATGTATTTGTGTTGTTTTGGTAAGAACTAATGATAAGTTTACTACTCTAAGCCAGAGGAAAATTTCTATTTTATGGTCAAGGAAATGAAAAAGTTAAATTATATACTATACATTATTTTTTGTTGTTGTTGTTGCAGAGAAGTAAAATGATGAGCAGCAGAGACTATTGAACCTAGAAAGATACGACATTAGGAGCAGAGAGAGCCTGGGGCACGAGGGATGGTTGTGCTCCAGGCTGATGATTCAGATATTAACTATTCATGTGTATTTAAACACGGATTGTGATGGGTATCGGATCCTTCTGTTGTATATATTTGTGAGAGTGATAGAGCGGTGTTATCCAACTCATATTTGTAACACATAGGAAATTACATCTTTTGTAACTATTTAAATGAGTGCAAAATATTTGAATTGCAAATTGAACATGCAAGAGGTGGTGGTGGGGTCATTAGCAAGAAAGTTTGAAGACCAGTTTGCAGGATAGTATTGAGCCACAGCTTTTTTTGTTCACCTATTAAGATATTTTCCCTATATGATTTTTTTTTAAGAAGTTCTCAAGGCTTTGAAAGAGTTGATCATAATTGAATTTTCACCCAGTTTCTCTTTAAGTCATTGGGTCTCTTTGGTAACGCATTTGCTAGCCTTTTGCTAAGTTCTTTGCTAATAGTGAAAGCAGAAATGGCAGAAAGATCTTGGGTTGGTGGGTAGAAATTTTCTCCTGGCACTAGCGGCTGTTTGTTTGTTTGTTATGCTGGGGATGGAACCTGGGCTTCAGGCCAAGCATGCACCATTCCTGAGCTGCACCTGGCCCTCCAGCCATTGTTTTGATCCACATACTATACAAGATGTGATTGACAAATAGGACCAATGTTTAAATTTAAAATTATTAGAATAACACATTGCTATGAATTCCCCTTGAAAAAGTCCCCCTTTCTTTGAACACACTAATTCCACCATTCTTGCCACTTTCTGAAGCAGTTCTAGGGTCCTCTTTCATGTCTTTAGTTGCACTGTTGTGGCTGGCTTGGTCACCCAAATCTATTCAAAAGGTTTACACTTCATGGTCATTTTGACTTTGGGGAAGAGGCAGAATTTGCAAGGTGCCAGATCCAGTGAATAAGATGGGTGAGGACACGCTGTAATTTTTTTTTTTCCCGCGATTGATTGCCAAGTTTATTTTTATTTTTACTTTTTAAAATTTTATTTTAATGGTACATTTTAGATGTATATAGTGATAAGATTCATCGTAGGGGATTTGTACCTGTACATGACATATCTTGTTGCTTCTTTTTTTCCCATTCCCCTCCCCTCACCTCCTCTTCCCTCCCTATCTACAAAAGCTTTGTTTCCATTTTTTCCTTCCTTTTCTTATTTCTCTTGTCCCTCTGTTCCTTTCCCCCTCCCTTGTTCCCTTTCCCATTTGGACATTTTCTTCCCTTTCCCAATATAATACATTTTAGTCTTTATTTACACTTTCAGTTTCTCACACCAGAGAAACTATGTGGGATTTAAACATGTGTGTCCGATTTATTTCACTTAAGAGTATAGTCTCAAAATGCATCCATTTACCTAGGAATATCTCAAGCTTATCATTCTTTATGGCAGAGTAGTACGCCATTGTATAAAAGAACCACATTTTCTTTATCCATTGTGCTGTTGATGGGCATTTGGGCCATTTCCAAGATTTAGCTATTACAAACTGTGCTGCTGTAAACGTGGGTGTGCATATATCGCTGTGGTATGATGCTTTTAATTCTTTTGGGAAGATACCAAGAAGTGGAATAGCTGGGTCAAATGGAATCTCTAGTCCTAGTTCCCTGAGTAATCTCCACACTGATTTCTATAGTGGTTGCACCAGTCTACATTCCCACCAACAGTGGAGAAGGGTTCCTTTTTCTCCACAGCCTCTCCAGTATTTGTTGTTGGCTGATTTGTTGATAATAGCCTTTCTTTGTGGAGTGAGGTGGAATCTCAGGGTTGTTTTAATTTGCATCTCTCGAATGACCAGTGATGTTGAACATAACATCTTGAATATATAAAGAACTCAAAAAAATCAGACCCCCCAAATTTAAAGACTCAATCCAAAAGCAGAAATGAATAGACACTTCTCAGATGAAGAAGTAGAAACAGCTGTAATGTTTTTATTTGACAGAAATTGCTGTAAACAGTTGATCAACAAGAAATGATCAAAAAGTGCAGGAATATTTAAATTTAAAAATTTATTACAGTGAAAGACACCTTGCCATTAAATTGCCCTCAGAATATTCATAGTACTCCCCCTCACTTTGAACATATTTATGCCATCATTCTTGACAGTGTGTCTAACTGTAATAAGTTTTTTAAAAAATGTAAGCATTCATCACAATATTTGATCATCCCTTGGATTACTGTTGCCATAGAAATGGAAACTTTTTTTTAATATTAATTTGCGGAGTATTTATTAAGGTCCTGTCATGTACCTGGTTTTGTGCGTGTGCACGTGTGTGCGTGTGTGTGTGTGACTATATGGTATGCTTATAATTAAGCTTTTTATACTGAAGCTCATTTGTCAGTAAAGTTTTGGCTAATAGCATCTAGTCAGAATGAGCTTGATTTGGGCAGTGGATATGTTATGTGGTAGCTGCTAGTGTACTTATTTCTTGGTCATTTTCACTGTGCTTTTTCACTCTGTCTTGCCAAGAGGCACTGGAAATTACTTTGAAACTCCGATCTCTGGAAACAGGGAATAGCTCCCTTCTGGAGTAGGTGGGAACTTCTAGAGACAGCATTTATTTTCTTTTGAGTTTTAAAAATATATCTTTATGTTAGACTTTTTAAAGCTATTTGCCTGTTGTGGAAGTTTATGAGAGCTGGAGGCCCGCCTAATTCTGGAATCCCAAGCCCTGACTTCTGCCCTGATCTGCCAGAGGTCACATTGGGATTTTTTCCGTGGTTTGCATTCTTCTGGTATTTAAGTAAAATATTGGTGTCTTTAGAAGTGACGTCTGTACATGAGAGCGCTCTACCAGCTCTCGGCTCAACTCTCCTAGCACTGAACAAACTGTGGAGAAGTCGCTTACTTAATCTTGGCATCATAGTCTCCGTGTTTACAGTGACTGGTTGATACCTGACCTTGCTTGCTGGGTGACTGTGCTAGCCTTGACTTTGGTGGCTCATGCGAACACTTAGCAGACCTTTAGAGGACTGGCAAGTGGGAAGGACCCACCTTGTCACGTTTCCCTCCTTTTTAGATGTAAGAGGCCCTAACAGTTCCTTAGTAGGCATGACCGAAGGTGGTGGGGAACAAGCAAGGGCCTGCACTCCGAAAGGGGGCGCCCAGAAATTCAGCTGCCAAGGCCCACCCCAATTCCTTAGCCAGAGACTCCTCCTTCAGCCCTATCCACTGTCCTCAGTGCTGACAAAGCAGTGCTCTTCATTTTCTCTTGTAATCTGGGGGAATTTCGGTCATACCACCTTCAAAATAGTTATTTTTGCCCTCTGTGATAATTGTTTATTGATACGCTGAATTCACCCATCTGTTTATAAAAGTAAGGTCTTGCGAACATTTTGTAGTCAGAAATAAGTACTCTGGATCCTATTGCTACCATTTAATTAATGTGTGGACTTGGACTAAGTACTACATTTCTAAACTTTGTGACCTTCAGTTTTCCTTTGTGTAAATTGGGGCTAAAGATGATGGCCTAGTGAGTGATTCTTGTATTGAATAGAATTTGTATAAACTTCTTAGAGCAGTGCTACAAATGTAGGGTTAATAAGAGGTGCATTTTTCCTCATTTTTCATCCTTCTGGTTAAGGGTGATATTTTATGCCCTTTTTTGGGAGGGGTGCTGGGGATCGAACTCAGGGCATTGGGTGTGCTAGGCAAGAGCTCTACCACTGAGCTGAATTCCCAACCCCTTACTCACTTTTTAAGCTCTTACAATGCTTTGCACATACTTAAAGCTTAGCAGTTGTTACAAGGATAAAGAACAAATCCTCTGAACCAAAACAATAATAAAATATAAAGCTAACTAGTAGTGGTGTATGTTCATTACATATTGGAGAGCTCCGTTTAATCTTACCACACTTGGAGGCAGCAATCACGTCATTTGATTTGGAAGCCTAGCACACATTGGCAGCTGCAGATCTGAAGCAGGGGAAGATAGCTGCTAGTCACACCTTGTCGTATCACAAATAAATGGTAACTGTCAGCCCGATTCTAAGCGAGGAAAGAGAGGGACTGGAAAAGTACATACCAGCCTAAGCACAATCGAATGCCATTTACCATAGGAGCAAGTTAGCCCATCAATGGATCTAGAGGCTACAGAGTGATTGTAGACTGAAGTGTCAGCTGTATAGCAAAGCAGAATAATTGATTTCTATACTCTCAAAAAATTCTAAATTTATTTTATATCTACTAAATAGCAATGTCTGACCTTCAGGATGGGCGGATGTAGAAAGGAGAAAAAAGATTAAAAAAAACTGTCACACTTGAAAAGATTGGTGCTCTGGGAATTGAAATATCTTGTAACAATGGCAGAAATCCTCTATGATACTCAGATTGTATTTCTTGGCTCCATAAAAGTGGTAGAGCCTTAGCCAACAGAGTGATCCTTGAGGTATTTACCTGACACACAGATAGAGACTTGTATTTTGAGATGTATCAAGCTGTGGGGTCAGCTCCCACACACAGGGGAGGGGCAGATGCGGGGAACTCTGATGGTTGTAGAATAAGGCTGACCTAGAAGGGTCCCATCAGATGGGTGTTACTTGCAGAAAATCTGTATTCCTTGCTTCAAGCCCAGTGAGTCAGATGAGCCAGAAGACACAAGATCTGTATAGACCCCTTAGGATAGGCCCCTGCAACAGGATAGGCCCCTTAGGAAAATCAAGAGCTATGAGTAGAAATGACTTCTAGGTTGAGAAAGTTACTGGGAAGGATCCAGGCATGCCTAGCCTGACTGTGTGGGTTCAAACTAGGTGAGAAAAGATGGGAGTGGGGCTATGGGTGCTGCTTTCCAGGATCTAGAACTGGTTATCCAAATAAAGCAACTTGGGAAGGAGCAAGCGTGTGTTATCACCAGGTAGCAGTTTGGTTTCAGGATGCATCAATGAAACAATGATGTTGACTTCTTGCCTTTTTGAGAAGTGGCTTCCACAGGGGACATCCTAGAACTGAGATTATTTTTGCTTTGGTACTAGTAATCCTTAGAATGCAGTTCTTGAAACACGGATGTCTCAGGGCAGTGATTGGCAGAAGGACAGGGAGTGGACATCAGTGGACTCAGCTCCGAGGATGTTGGGAAGGCAAAAGGTGGAGAAGAGGCAGGGATCGCAGGGAAGAGAAGCCTAGTGGCATCCTGTCGTGCCAGGGTGAGGTCTGGGGTGTTTGGAGATTATTCTCTGGGGATCACAGAGTTACACAGTGAGTTGGGGGATGGTGCAGAGCATTTGGAAATTGAACCATGACAATGTTTATTGACTGAGTTGTTTCCTCTTTGACAATCTTCACAATTCCTGTGGGGCTAAGGAAGGGGTCTGAAGTTCTCTTTGTTGTGATTTCATAAGTGGGAATTTAAAAATGGACAGGGAGGTTCACCATGTAGCTTCTTGAGACTGAAGTCAGAGTTCCTGAGCAAGCTGGGGATCAGAGAGGTGGTGAATGGCTTGACGCCATCCTTGACCTGTGGGTTGTGGCGTCCAGGACCCTTTCTGTCACATTGCTGTCCCTTCTGTAGGTGTCTCATCCTTATCATGGTGATGGTAATCACTGTTCTTTCCACTTCTGAGCGCTGAAGACTGCAAGATCTTGAGGCTGCAGAAGAGACTGTGCCCAGTGTCCACCCTTCCTGAGATTGTGGGTGTGATAAAGAGCTCAGGTGCAAACCACACCAGGCACGTCAGTATCAGAGAAATTGTCTTTTCCTCACAAGGGTCAGTGTTAAGCATTTTTTAAAGAACCCACCTACTTTCCAGAGTAGCACAAATCTAGTTACATCCACCAGCTTTCAAGGAGGCATAACTGTTTTGTTTTTTAAAATGTTCGTAGGGTATGCGGGAAGAATTTACAATGGCCAGCCTATATTTCTAAAGAGATTTAATCAGAAGAAATGTTGAAGAATAGAAGAGAAATAAGATTTTAAGTGGTTTTGTAATTATTTTTCTGATTGTCTCTTATCAACTAAGAGAGCTGTTAAGTATAGTTGATTAAACAACATAAATTTTTTAAATGCTCATAATGATATATTTGTACAATGGTTACTCAGAGTCCCCTAAGAGCCCATCATGGATTATAGGAACAAGTGATGGCCATTAAAATAATCTGCAATTATGTTTTTTAACAATAGATAGCTATGTCAGTCTGGTAGTATCTGTTCACCTTGTTTCTTAGAAAATTATGTAATGAATATACTTTGAGATCATCACAAAGGAGAGTGACCCCCCCACTCCCCACGGACTGCCCCCACTCCCCTCCTCCCCTCAAACATAATCATAACCTTTTAAGGTCTCCAGAGGAAATGAAACGTATTAAATGTATTCTCATTTAAATGTGTGGCTTTATTTTTTTTTTGATCATAGAGAGATCAAGGGATGATTTGTATGCCTTGTTTAGTGTTATTTGGAGTATTATTTAATCAGATTGGTTTGTGGAATGAAAGCAGTATTCATTTCACATTCTTCATCTGTGTATCTGATGTGTGATTTGTTGGCCCATCAAAATTAATTTTAGATCCCTAATGTACACGGAACTTCAGATTTATAAGTACTGCTAATGATTTTTTCAGTTAAATGTGTATATTTATGTAGCCTTGGGTGGATTTCTGTAAAGGATTATGTAGGAAGGAGGTTAACATAAATAATGAACCTGCAAATAAATGTCAATTAAAAATTCTATTAACATCACTGGCACAATACTTTAACATTTAAATACAGCATATGTAGATCAAGTTTAAGCATTCTTTTGAAATGCTTCCTCACTTAGTTCCCAATTTAACTTACCTTTTAGCAAAATAAGCTGTTTTACATTTAGAGTACAATTTTATGAATACCGCTTGTTCGAATACTTACAAGATTTTTGAATGTTTTTTTTTTTACATACAGAGAGATTTGATTATTTTTGAAATTTTTTCTCCACCCTCTATATTTAATGGTCCTCCCTTTCTCTCTCTCTATCTCTCTGTCTCTCTGTCGCTCTCTGTCTCTCTTTCTACTTTTTCAAAATTTCCCTTTCTTGAGGATGTTTAACTGACAGCTGATTTGAGGGCTTAGACTGAGTGGTTTATGTATTAGGATGCAACTGCTGTTCCAAAAGGCACTGGAAAAAAGTGGCTCAAATTAATTCGGAATTTTATTTTCTTGGTTCATCTCTGCATTTCCTAACAAGAAAGAGGGCCAGCTGCTTGTCCCCTTTGGCAAGTCTTAGTCATCTGGCCATCATGGAGCCTGGGGAATATTCTCCCTAGTTTGCAGGCCCCTTGGACCTGAAATCCCAGACCAGGGGACTGCTTTTACAGAAAGAAAGCAGGGACCAAAGAGACCCTGGGAAATAGTCTCTGTCATAGTTCATTTAGTTAGCAAGAATTTTGGGGGGTATAGTGTTTTAGGCTTTACATACATTTTTAAAAATTTCATCATTGGAAAAAATCTCAAAGAAAATGTAAAAAAGTCTTAAATATGAAACCAAACCTTTTCTTTTATTTGGGAGTCAAAGTGCATTACAGTTGATATAGCTCCTTAGATGTTCAATTTGTAGCCTTTGCTGTTGATTGAATATGACACATACTTTACTAACTTTAAAGAGACGAATATTGTATGTCCACAATATTTTCAAGAGACAAATGGTTCTAAGAGGCTTGTTTTAAAAATTACCTGTGTCCTGTTCCCACCCTGCATGGTATCTTTCTCTTACTTTTCTTTATTTTGGGGCAGGTGAGTGGGCGACGCTGAGGATTGAACCCAGAACCTTGCAAGTGCTAGGTATGCACTCCACCACTGAGCTCCACCCCTGCCTCCCTTTATTTCCAGATTACTGTTTTTTTAAATTGTTTAGGATAAATACAAGATATCTAAACAGCCTCTCACGAGGACATAGCACCACAAAACTTTAAAACACTGGAGTGAAAAGATCCTAAAAAAGTTCATAAAGAAAACAACACGGGCAAACAAACAATAAAGAATACACAAGACTGTTGAGTATTTTGACCAATTAGTTTGCACAAAGGGATAAAAGCAAAATTTATAGAATGTATTATATGGCATATACACATAGTCAAACGTTAGGCTCAAAATTAGGCCAGTAGCCCCTTTAGTTTTGAAGAGTAAGAAGTTTGGAGGGTGAAGATCACAGAACTAAGGTGTTTATTTTTGCCTAAAACATGGTAGGAGGTGAGTGCTTGGCTAAGGAGTTGTGGTTCGTTCAGTATTTAATAATTGTGATGGTTAACTTGGTTAGCTTGTGAGCCACCCAAGGGATTAGTAAAGCACTTGGGGGGGTTGGGGGAGGTCTGTATGTGGTCTCTGACCTCTTCCTTTCTGGCACTGTTCCTGTGTTTTGTTTTCCAGCCCCCATGTACTAAGCATCTTTGCTCCTCCATGCCCTTCCACCATGATATTTTCCTTTAAACTGAGAGTGTCAGGAATTTTCTTCCAGCAGTGGGAAAGTTGACTAATATAATAATGTCAGTGGATATTCTTGATGCTTAAAGGAGACTAAATAGGCAGAATTTAAAGGAACTAAATAGGCGGAGTTCCCACTTCCCACAGGACTTACAGTCTAGTTAGTTGGAATTCTGGTGAAGAAACTGATGAAGGGTGAATGCCATTTGTGCACATGATAGAGCAGGTTAAAATGGTGTATCTGGTAGACCTGAGAAGAGGAAGAAGACTTCTTTGTTGATGGCTATTTACTGCTGGGCACCTTGTTGACACTCAGATCCCTCTCTAGATACAGGCTTTGCTGTAGAAGGAAGGATGTGAAAATGATTTTTTAAGCCTCTAGTTTATTAAACTGTGATTTTTTTTTTATATATCTATTTAGATAACCAAAAATGATCTTTAAGTAACTTGATGACTTTGAATCTACAAGCTTTAGAATGTGCGGGGTTTTTTTTTTTTTTTTTTTTTTTTTTTTTTTGGTGCTGAGGATTGAACTCAGGGCCTTGTGTTTGGTAGACAAGCACTCTGCTGCTTGAACTAAATCCCCAGCCCCTGTGCAGTTTGTTGTTCTTAGGTTTTGGAAGGTGTTTTGGAAGTCACTGGTCCCTTCATGGCAGGAAATAGGGTCTTCAGCCTTTTCTTCCTGCTTCAGCAGAGTCTGTTCCCTCCACAGTCTGCTGGCTGCATCTCTTTGTCAAGGCTGTCACTTTGCTCTTGTCTCCTCTTCCTACAGATCATTAGAGATCAATCACAGCCTTCTTTTATCATCTTTATCTGTTTGCTGTAGCTCATAAAAATTAATTATACGTTACAGACAAAACAGCCAAATGAGAACTTGCTTTGTTCCCTCATCATTTAGGTTGGCCCACTTTTATGTGGAACTCATGTTCCTAACCCATAAAATGTGAAAATTTGAGTATTAGGGAGACACAAAGACAAAATATTTCCCTTCCTTTCATATGAAGCGCATCAGTGCCTGCACATACAGGACAAGGATGTGCTTCATATGAAAGGGAAAGAGGGCATGAAAGATCCTGTTATAGTTTATATCTAGACATCCCCTCAAAGCCTCAGAAGGTCATAGGTGGGGTTCTGGGAGATGACTGAATTATGAGCATGTGATACTGGATTATTGGTGTGATAACTGGATCAGTCCACTAATTGGCTTGTCATGGTTGTGGGTGATGGAATTATTGAAGACAGAAGCCCAACCCTGGGTGTAGGGGCACTAACCAGTAGGCTTGTAGCCTGGGTGAAAGATAAAGGGAAAGAAGGAAGGCAGGCTCACTGATTGCTTCTTCCTGCTGGCCTCTCTATGGACTGTTTCTCCTTTGCCAGGCTGCCCTGCCTTGGAGCCAGCTGGCGAAAGACTGAAACCTCTGCAAACTGTAAGATAAACCTTTAACTTGTGGGTGTCAGGTATTTTGTCCCAGTAACAAGAAAGTCACTAAGATGGGCCCTTTGACTAATTGAGTCAAATTAAAATTTACTGTGGCTTCCTTCAGAAGTTTGTGAATAACTGGGACTTGGTACATGATCTTTGTGCCAGCAGATGAGAATATTATTAAAAATGAACATTTTTCCATCTCCTTTTGCCTGAACTCTCAGGAGATAGTGGATGGCGAGACACTCATCTTCCTTAGAGGAGCAGTCAGTGTAGAGTTATGGTGATGAGTATTTTCTGCCTTCTCTGCTCCAAGGGTCCTTGGTCTTAATGGTGTGCTTCTAGGGTTGGGATTATCAGCTTACTACACCTATGCTAATACTGATTTTCTAGAGCCATGCAGTGTCATTTTTACTCCTCTGACAGCCTGACACACATATTGCTCCTCCTTTTCCCCAAAGAAGCCTGGTAGAATTCCTCAGAGGACATTTGATTGCTAGTGACATTGCTTTTGTTTTAATTTTGTACCAAAATGGTCAATGTTTTGGCTTATTTGAGCAGTTATTTCTTAATGGTTTTGAGGAAAATGAAGGAAATATGGGCATAGGTGATTACATTTTTAAAAATCGAAAGGTAAATAAACGTTTTCTTTTGTGATCAAAAGGCCTATTTGTATATGACAACTCATTTTGGGGGGGTGGTGCTGGGGATTGTACTCAGGGCCTTGCACTTGCTAGGGAAGCGCAGTACCACTGAAGTAAATCCCCAGCCCTCTGATAACTCAATTCGTGGGCTCTCCTTCCCATTCACTTCTAGAAGGATATTGTGGTGTCTCCCTCCGTTCACTTGGCTAGTTAAACTTGCTCAGGCTTGTACATTTATGTGTGTTTAATATGTTGGTAGTAGGCTGATAAATGTAAATGTCACACAGTACCACAGTTTGCCTGTCATGAACTGACATGCACATCCAAGGCCTCTTTAGATTAGTACCAGTTTGGTACGACGATTGGGGTAGTTTCACCCAGAGACCTTGGCATGTTCAGAGTGAACTCATGGTCAATTTTTTTTAAATAAAGCAGTGAGTTTATTGAGGTTCTTTTTATTAAGGATTTAAGAAATAAAAGAATTAATAACAAAAGTCTTCAAGTTTTCAACTCTACACTAGCATATTCAGCTAAACGATAGGGCTTAATAAGTTCATTCTGTGGTTTATAGCTTTCCATTTTCTTAATGCCTGGCAAAATTCTCTCCTGTGTTTTGAAGACTTTTTTAATGTGGGAAATTCAGACATACCCAATAATAGACAGAATATTTAGGGACCCTTAATTGTATGTTAGCCAGCTTAACCCTTGATCAATTCAAAGCCAACCTTGTTTAGTCAACACACCCACCCACTTTCCACATTCTGTATCATTTAGGAGCTTATCCTAGACACCATTGTCATTTCATGTGTAAATATTTTAGTATCTGTCTCTAAAAAAATAATTCTGCACATGTGTGTATAAAATAATCGAGATATTGTGGTTTTAGAGGGAGACTTCTTATTTGCTTACAAAATGGTTTGTAAGGAGTAGCACCAATATTTGATTTTTAAAAAATGCTTTTCTAGTAGAAGTTAAATGTAATGTGCCTTCTACCACCTCAAAAAAAAAAGTTGAGTGAATAAAAACTAAAATTAAATCAGTACCCATCCCCTCAAAACAAAGCAAAGTAAACAAAGAAAAATGAGTGTTCTTCTTTTCTATTTTAGATGATGACTTGGGAACTGAGAATTGACATTTTCTTCCCTTGGTGGAAGCAGAAGGAGTGTGAGACTAAATGTCGTGGGTTTGGTTGAACTGTCATGGGGATTCAGTGGCTTGGTGTTTCTGAATGCCTGTAGAGCTTCCCTGTTTTGCATTTCCACGCCTGAAAAAGTTGGGGTTCATCCTTCGCTGGTGTAGGACTACCGTAACCCTGGTGCTGACTGAGCCAGGCTGCTGAGAAGTTCACTTGTGGCCTTGGATCAATTGGTCACATGCTACGATTGGACTATTTTTTTTTTTTCCACGTGCTTTCCTTTAGAGTTGTTTTTAGAAGTAGAAAATATGAAAGAGCTCTGTGGCATCCAGCAGTCGATGCTGAGGAAAGAGTTGCTTGCCTTATGGTAGGTAGAGGTGTGGTTGTGGAGGGCGTGCGCGGTTATCTGCAGCTTGGCTCTCGACAGGAATGAGTGTTGGAACCCCCCCATCCCCTCCCCAGTGAACACCTTTAGCGTTTCTGTGTGCCCTGGAGAGTCCTGCAGCTCTGTCCCAGTTATGCTGTTAATCTCTTCCCCTCCCCACTCCATTCCTTTCTCTCCCTTTTAGGTAGCCGATTGCTGCAACCTCACACTGGCTGTGTGGCCTGGCCTCATCTGCCGGTCCATGACTACTCAGGGGCTAGCATTTTGTAGTTATCTTTTCCCCTCAGCCTGACAATTAGTGAAGTTCTCTTGGAGTCAATTTTTGCCCTACTGCCCAGGCTGGTGACCTTTCCCACCTTAGCGTGGTCACTCTTCAGGACTCCACTTTGCCTCCACCTGTCCCCGTTTGCCTGTCAGGGAGCAGAGCAACCACAGGGCATTCTGCACACCCTAGTCAAGGTTAAGTTCCGAGCTCGCATCTGAGTAATGGGAACTTTGGGTTTCGAAGCTTGCTCATCTTGGGCCAGGCCCTTCTGGAGTGGGTTCAGCATCTCTACAGCAAACAACTCCCCAGTGAGAAGTGTGCTTCCAGTGGTGCCATTGAACCCTGCAAGCACAGAGAGTTCCCAAAGCCTTTTTCTTGCTGCTCAAAACCGTGAAGCATTTTATAGTAGTGTAAGTGGGAAGTGATTTATTCAGGACTCATTCTGCATTATGAAGTTTATCTACCAAAGGGCAACTCGGGGGCTGCAGTGTGGCATACAGTTCCCTGAAGGACTTCGGTTCCTACAAATTCTGTTTGTCTGGTGATATTGATTGATGATCTATCGATTGCTGTCCTGGGGCTTGAACCCAGGGCCTTTGTAGTAAGCTACATCTCTGGTACTTTTTTGTTTCTTATTTTGAGACTAGGTCTCGCCAGGTTGCCCATCCTGGGCTTGAACTTCTTTCTGCCTCCTACCTCACCCTCTCAGAGTGCTGGAATTACAGGTGTGCACCACCATGTCCAGCTTGTCTGATGACTTTTTAGGACTCAGCCTATCTTGAGAATAAGAGACAAAAGATAAGGACAAGGGCAATGAGCATTCCAACTCTAAGGCAGGGTTTAGAACGATTATAGAGAATTCCATGTGTTGTGCCTATCAAAAAATAAATTTTTGTTGCAAAAAATTTTATTTGGAACTCAAATTGTTGCTTTAAATGCGAGCAAAGTAAGTCTCTTGAGCTCAGAATTTTTCTGAAATCAAGAACATGCCCATTTCTTTATTCCTCCTAGAGAGAATTAACAAAGGATCCAACTTTTTTCATGGAATTGGTATAAGTATAAAGCACAAAGCCAATTTGATCTTTACAGAAAATTTAAAATTAAGCAAGAATCTATGCTCGAGTATCTGTCAAACAATACTCACAAGAGGCCATTGGTTGGAACACTGAGGGATAAAATAGCCAGGGACGAATGGGTGTTGGAATGGTCTAGCATACGTGAACCGGAGAATGGAAATAGAACAAACTCTCAAAGATCTGAACATCTGGAAAGCAAGGAATCCCAATGAAATTCACATACTCCATGATTGTTTTATGCAGAAACGATTCTCTTGGAGTAAATGTTTCTTTGTGAGAGGAATTAATTTACCAACTGGTGGATTTCTGTTGCCTTTCATCTCAGCTCCTGTCCTTGGAAGAGAAATTGAGTTGAGGTTGGAGGTTGTATGCGTAGAAGACTGGCTTGGCAGGGATATGGAAGCATGAAAGGGTTAAAAAATTTAGTGGAAAACTTTGATTAGCATGCCCTGAGTTCTTCACCCTCTGAGAGGAGGAAGAGTTACGTTCTGGAGTTCCATACTGGCAAGAGGGTTCACATCCTTTTCAAGATGTAACTTGAAAGGAACTGAAAACCTGAGCAGTTGTGATTGGGGTGCTAAGACTGAAACCTGCCGCCTTTTATCCTGGGTGTTCCCAGGACAGGTAATCAGGAAGCCACGCAGGGTTGAATTGGGCCTCTGTGTGTGTGTATGTGTGTGTGTGTGTGTGTTTTGGGGGGTGTGTTCTGATGATTTTGGTGGCTGGATATTGGGGTAGAATAAATAAAATGATAGCCTTGCAAAGAAACCCTATCCTCACCAAGGAGAACGGCCTGCTTTTTGCATCTCTGGGCCTAGCGACAGTGATTTTGAGCAGGTATTTATACAATTAATGGGATGTTTGAGTACCGAATCATTGTGCCTACTTAACAAGTTTTCATATGAACCAGAGCTTTAATGTGAAATAGAGATGCTCCCTTTCTAAATCACTGTACATACTGAGTCAGTGTCTGCATTTAGTCGTGGAACACATAGTGAAAAGAAAAGGACTCATATTTCTCATTGGATTAAATCTGGTGGATATACAGAAGAGTCTTGGAATTAATATTCTAACTAGTTGGATTTAACGTAAGTTGTCTACCATGGTTTCCTGGGTTTTTCTCATCAAACACTCTTTCCATTTCCTCTTCACTCATTCTATTCTTAGCGCTCAGTTTTATGCCCTTGGCTGTGACGAAATTGGGCTTTTGGGTCACTAGCAGCTCTGGTGGTGCCAGATTCGATGGTCTTTCCACGTTACCCTTCTGACAAATCTATTGCACTTGCTGTTAGATTGCTGCCTTGATTTTCCTGGCTTTCTTCTAGTGCCCTGGTCATTTACTATCCTCATAGCCCTTTACATGCAGTCTCCAGCTCTCCCTTCACTTTCCTGCCTAACAGCACCATCATTTTAATTTGCTAAAAAAACACAGCTTTCTCGAGAAGTAGCTATGAAGTTTGGCGATGTGGCTCTGCCATCCTCATCCCGAAGCGTCTGTATTCCTCCTTCCATGGCAAGGTCAGCTGCCAGCCCGGCTGGTGATGCTTGTGTGCATTTGGGAGCCCTCATAGTAACGCTTCTGTGAACCAAGCATTACTCTGTATCCAGACAGAACTCCAGCTAATTCTGGTGAGGGGAAACCGGCAAGGGGAAAAGTAAAACATCATTATACAAGAAAATAGGCTTTTATGACTCAATTAACATATTTTACAGTTTTATTATTTCAAGGCAATATTTAATTTGCAAATGGTTTAGGATTTTTAAAGCTCTTGGAAATGAGTTAGGATGGGTTGAATTCTTAAGCACTTCAATTTTTATACATGTTTGCTGGATATTTTATACTCACAGGTGATCTTCCCCCCACCCCTGCTTCGCCTGACCTGTACCTGGTAGTGAACTCAGGGCCTTGCAACTGAGCTACATTTCCAGTCAGTTTTAAAAATTTTTTATTTTGTGACAGGGCCTTGATAGGTTACTAAGTTGCCCAAGCGGGGCTCGAACTTGCCGTCCTCCTGCCTCAGCCTCTCAGAGTGCTGGAATTACTGGAGGACACTAGGACGCCCAGGTGAACTATTTGTTAAAGAGGTGTTTGGACTCCCTTTGAGGTATTTTATTTTTAGTGACTTACAGTGTGTCAAAAAGGCCTGGAGTACGGACCATTCACACCATAAGGCATTAGAGTCAAAAATGCTTTGAGCACAGATACAGTAACTATGACCAGCAAGTTTGAGGGTGTAGCTCAGAATCCTTGGTTGATTGTTTTCAGGTTTCATCCTGTTATTTTCTGTACAAGGAGTATAGTAGCTTGTGTCTGATATGCAAAAAGTATCATTTCTGATTTGGGTTGAATTTTAGTTTGTTTATAGGACAAAATTATTAATTCTATACAAGGAGCAGGATGGATTCCTTTTCTAAATTTGTGGAATGTGCTTTGCTGCTTATATAAACACATATTTATATTCCTGAATATGCTTTTAGCGCTGTTACTTTTTTGAGAAAGAGGAGCTATTTATTTGAAGTTTTAATTGTGGTGGTCTGCAGAGTCTCCATAGCAACCTGGGGATGCATGTCTATTCCAGAAGCATGAAGCAATTGGGGTGACCAAATGATGCAATTCAACAGAGTATACCACTGAATTGTGTCTGTATTTCAGACCTCCTAAGGTGGTGTGATTTACTTGAGTGGCAAGATGTTGGGTCAAGGTATTTTTTCCCATTGTTTTATTGTAAAAAATATATAACATCAAATTAACCGTTTTGATAATTTTTAAGCACACGGGTCAACGGCAGTAAGTACATTCATGTTGTGCAATTATCATCACCAACCCATCTCCATATCCTTTTCATCTTCTCTCCCTGAAGTCTTCTACTTGTGCAACACAGTGCCCCATTTCCCCCCAGTGCCCCATTCTGCTTTCTGTTTCTTTGTCTGAGTCCTCTAGGGGGGAGAATCCCTTTCTTCTGAACTTTGCCTAAGTTCCAAAGTAGAAAAACCCCTCCTTGGTTTTTTAACTTTTTATAAACAGCTCATGGTGCTTCATGTCCCTGCCTCAATTCCTCCCTAGCTTTTGTCTGGTGATGGTGGTACTTCTGCTCTGTTTCAGGTGGTCATTTCTGGGTTCATTTTCCTGGTGGACTCCCGGGTGGCAGGTTTTAGATTTTCCTTGCAGCCCTGGCATTTCACAGTTGTCTGTGGGGTGGTGCATGGCGTGGCAGGCAGGTGAGCAAATGAAGCCAAATTCCACAAGCAACCCCAAAGCACTTGAGTTGCAATATAAGATGATGGAGACTTTAGTAAGAGAAGAAAGCATGGTTTAAACTAAGCAGAATCAGTATTATTGTGTTGGTGAAGAGCCTGGAGATCCATTTATCTTGCCATGTATAGAATAATGCTTTAAATTAAAGTCTGCTTTGGTTCTGGGCCATGCTTTTAATTAGCAGTCTATTTTACAGTCTCAGTATGATCTAGAACCCTCAGGAACACCCAGTTATAGTCCTAATTCTGGGATTTTAATGGTGTGTTTTCCTTTGTGTTGATTCCATTTCATTGCACTGAGTAGGGAAACCTGGAAGGTTGAGGCAGGAGGACTGCAGGTTCCAAGCTAGTGTAGGCAGCTTAGTGACTTAGACCATGCTTCAAAATAAAAACTAAAAATGTGGCTAGAGTTGTAGTTCAGTGCGAAGGTCCTGGGTCAATCCCTAATGCCAGAAAAAAATATATAAATTTTGGGGAAATCTTTCCAAACAGGGAACTCTTTCCAAACGGGAGTGGGGTATGATTGGCTGCCAGAGGGAGGTGATGAAAAATGCAGCTTGAGCAAAGGGAGGGAGCCTGTAGCAAGTGGGATCTGCGGGTGTGGGGTTCCAGGGTGTGGTTCTGGTTTGGTATTGTGGAGGGAGGAGGCACATTGTGGGCTCCTGAGCCTGGTTATCCTGGCCAGGGGAATGTGGTGGTAACCAGCTGGGTCACCTGTGGACGGTGCTCAGCTTTTCTCTCCTTGCCAGTCACTGCCTGATCCTTTCATGTTCTGTGAAAGGTCCTATTTCCAGAAGCAGAACCATCTGCCCAGGACAAGGAGCAGAGCTCGTGGCTGTTTCTGTTCTACTCTCCCCTTTATCTAGAACGAAGGCAAAATACATTTTCAAATATGACGTTGTCTACAATCCATGGAAATGTGGAGTCCTGTAGATGAATGCTTGCCCCACATTTTATTTGGTTATGTCTTCCCAAACTCAGTGCTGTTCTTCTAGTATTTCTGCAACACCAATGCTTCTATGACCAGTCTTAGAGATGAAATGTAACAGGAAAAAGAAAGAAAGAAAAAAAAAAGAGGAGGGGGGAATGGAAGGAAGAAAACAGGTAGAGTGATGTTGGGGAACAGGGAGACGCACGCACATGCATGAGGGGACATGTCTTTCTACTTCACTGAAGGGGACATTAGTTATTGTAGGGAAGTTTCTAGAAGTATTCATTACGGTCATGGTAACTCCAGGAAGTTTCTAAATCTACTTTTGGAAACTCCTTTAGATAAGTCTCCCAAGTTATCACCATTCACCGGTATTTCTCAGGTGCCCGTGTGTGGCAGGCATTACTCTTCAAGTCCAGAAGGCTTGAAGTTACTGGGTTAAAAGATGATATTTGAATTGTCTTCTTCATATCCTATTTCTGCCAGTCTCCGTCTCTCTCCATCTCGTGTTGGCGGCATTGTCAAATCAGGATCAGGAAAAATTATTTCACTTGGTCTCACTGCATAATTTCTCTTTGGCCTGAGACCTTTTACATCAGGCCCCACCATGTTCAGGAATGATGCCCGTGACTAGTGACGTCAGAGTTTGGTTAGTTCTGTGTTTGTGCGTTTGTTTCTACTGTCAGCAGTAGACACTCACAGAAATAGCCAGGTTTTAATCAAACAGGTTTTTTTCCTCCTCGGAGAATAAAATGCTTAACAGACCCATTTTCTCTGGACTTGTTTTCATAAAAGCATTTTGCTTCTGGAAGTGAAATTCGTTAAGATTCTTTACACATTTGTTGTGTCACAAGGACAAATGAATGCATTTTAGTTTAATTTAAAAGTGAACTTACTAAGCAGTTCCTGTTTTTCTATACTTTTCTTCCTCAGTTAAAGCAAACTGTTAAAGAATAAGCATTTGGGGTAGAACTGTAAAAGCCTCTATTATTCTGACTGGCGCTGACGTGAATTTCTTTTATCTTGTCATGCTTCCGGTTAGGCACTGTGGCTGTTTAACCAGCACACATCCTTAGTATGGTCTCACGCACTCAAATGTAGATCCATAAGCTCCCACAGTCACTTTTACCCTAAAGTTCATCCCCTAGAAAAACCTGAAAGAAATCGAATAAACTCTAAAAACCTCAGTTCTGTACAATGAAGTGTGAGTACAGACAAAAACGTAACGGCTCATCATTGGTAAGGAGAGCCAGTACCAATAGCCTCAGTAAGTACCAGCACTCTGCAGAGAAAGTAGGTCGCAGGTGACTTGTAGTGCCCAGAAATGCTGTCATCATTTTCCTTTTTCAATGAAGAATGACACAGGGTCCCACATGAATTGAAACCCTGCTTCTCTGGGTCTCATTTACATCATCTGTGAAATGGGAAGATTTGGCTAGATCGTAAGTTCCCACTGTTAGGCTGGGGATAGATAAAATGATCTTTGAAAAAGATATCCTACCTTCCCCCAGCCTTTGCCAAGATCCACAGACCACCAAGTGGATAGGGAAGGCGCGCGCGCGCGCGTGTGTGACATCTATGCTAGAAAAGCTGTACACGTGGGGAGCTCGTTCTGGGTCCTCTTTCCAGAAAATCCCTGGATTTCAGGAATGAATAACTGTTTGTGTTGGAAGATTCTGTACTTAACAAAGGGAGCCAGTAGAGGAGAAGATTTCAGAGGCCAGAGATGAGAGACGTAGCTTCATTCCCTTGATTCCTGACAGCAAAAGGGATTTTGGTCTTGTATTGGCGTTGTGGATTCAGCACAAGTTAAATGAGCCCATTGACCAGGTGTGGGGCATTTTGTATGTGAAATGAGAGAGGGGAGAGGAGAAGGGAAAGGGAAGAGGGAGGAAGGAAGAGAGAAGATAGAAACAGTTGGATGGGGCGTCTAGAGTGAGGGTGAAGAGGCGGGAGGAAAAGAGTGAATGGGAAGTAGGGACAGAGATGGACAGGGGGAGAGGAAGAGAGGGAGAGAGAGGGATGGAAGGGGGAAGAAGGGGATGCAGGAGTCTGCCTTAGCTCAGGTGGCTTGGTGGAATTTTCTTGCTAGTGTAGCTGGTGATTCTTGGTTAACACTGTCCTCAGGATGCTGTGGGCACAGCCTCCCGTGTGTTCTGGGTTGAGGTCCACCGCTATCCTGTGAAAGTGTGATGGTGTGTACTGTTGCCTACTGGGTGGCCTCCTCCATAGGGAACTGAACCGATTAATGTTTGACCCTAAGAAGTCAGGTGATACAATTCAGATTAATTATGGGGTTGTGCTCAAGTGAGGCAGGCCCTTGTAAAGTGTGTGTGTGTGTGTGTGTGTGTGTGTGTGTGTGTATGTGTGTGTGGTATTGGGGATAGAACCCAGGATCTTGCAGTGAGCCACATTCCCAATCCTTTTCTTATTTTTATTTTGAGACAGAGTCTTATTTTTTATTTTGCGACAGGCTGAGCGCAAACTTGGGATACTCCTGCCTCAGCTTCCCCAAGTGCTGGAAGTATAAGCATGTGCCACTAAGCCAGGCATCATACAGGATAATTCTTTTTTTTTTTTTTTTTTTTTTTTTGGTGCTGGAGATCGAACTCAGGGGTTTGTGCTTGCAAGGCAAACATCTAACCACTGAGCTAAATCTCCAGCCATACAGGGTAATTCTAACAGGAGTCTCAAAATAGCAGCTTTGGAACTGGCTGGACTAGTTATTTTTGATCATAATGAGGACTGTTATAAAGTTAACTCAAGCTATTGGTTTATCTTTCAGGTTGTTCGAAAGCAGAATCTTGAGAAATAGACTGCTCTGCAGTTGTGGAGGGGATAATATAGGGAGCTCCTTGCAAACCCTTCTGTGGGCAGAAGGAGAAGAGATGGTAGCCACAGAGGTGATTTCTGGGGAATCTCTTGTCACAGGGACTCTCTGCCAGGTCCTGATAACCCTGAAACATTTTCCTCCAGGGCTTCTTGGTCCCTTAACCTTAGGCAGCTGAGGTGGTGCTGAAATCTGGGTCCGGAGTTCTTTTGCCCCTGAGAGGTGGGGGTCTGTGTCTTATCTCCCTGAAACTGGGTAGACTGGCAACTTCGATACTATCAGTGTACAGCCCATGTGACCACATTGGTTTCCAGGACAGAGCGTGATGGATCTGTCACCTTATTTTCTGGCCACTGATCTTTGGTCCCCTGAGTCACATCAGGACTAGCATGCTATGAGGGCACCACTCCACATGGAGAGGCCACAGCTATGACCCTGAGGAGCCGTCCTTACTTCCACTTGGAGATGGGAATGGATGGATCCCTGGTTGCCCCCAGCCCTGGCTGGCCTGGAAGGACACCTGGGGCCAGGGAGTCCTAGCCAAGGCTGTAGCTCCTGTAGCGCAGAGGTGAGTCAGCCCGGCTGTGCCCTAACCGGTTTTCTGCGAGCACCAGTAAAGGGCGTTTGAGGCCCTGAGTGTTGGGGTAGTTTGTCCCAGTGCAGAAGGCCCTCATGTGCCCACTGGCACCTTGTGTTTGTGGGGAAGTCCCGGGCTCTGTCTGTGCTCTAGCCGGGGTCTCCTGAGAACGAGGGTGCCAACACCTAGCATGGCTCAGGGGACCTGCCCTGTAAGAAGTGACACTGGGGTCAGCATAGAGGCTCCTCTTTCTGCTTGCAAACTACTGAGACACAGCTTGGTTTGGTCAGCATCATCAGCTGTCCCTTCTCTCTGTCCACTGTCATATCAGCCTCAGCTACTGTGCTTGGCAGTCTGAGTGCTGCTCTGCTTGTACTCTCTGAGGGAGATTTTTGGATTTAACGAACCATGTTATATCTGTCACATGCAAAACCAGGAAGAGTTTTGAATGTCCTGATAAAAATGGCTAGTGATCATGTCCTGGTGCTGAAGGATTGATGCCCGTTAGCCTCCTATGAATTCAGGAGTAGCCTGGGGGATTGGGGGAGAAATGAGAGATTAGAGAGGTGTCCTAGTTTCCCGTGCCTCGTGTGCCATGTGGGTATCACGTGGCAAATGTGTAAGATGGTAGCGGTCCTTAGAGATCCTTAGGGAAGGCCATTCCTGCTGTTGCAAATTTAGAAGAAGTGGCTTGGCAGAAAGATCATGAGTCTACGAAAAGAGGTTAGCCCTGGGTTAAATCATCGGAGAAGAAAGTTTAGCCTCCTAGCTAGTTAACATGGATAGGAGTCTTCTTAGTCACGCTGCTCTTACAATTTTTTGAAGGTACGTGTCTTTGTACTTGGAGAAGCTTTTGTGTTTTAAACATGAAAGAAAGCATGACCCCAGAATGTGGGTTTTGCCTGGCACCATTCGAATTTCAGCACTGCATTTACTGTATCAAAGAGGAGACTGTGTTATTCAGAGTACTACCTTGGGATGGCTGTATGCAAAAAAACTGAAAGTGGATGTAAACCTCATATGTTATAGAAAAATTAATTCAAGGCAGATCGTAAGTCTAAATGTAATCCTAAAACTATAAAACTTCTAGAAGACAACATGGCAGAAAAGCTCTGTGACCTGGGGTTAGACCAAGGGTTCTTAGACCTGAGGCCAAAATAAATTGGTAAATTGGACTCCATCAAAATTAAAATTTTTGCTCTGTAAAAAGACATTATTAAAAGGATGAGAAGGTGAGTTACACACTGGGAGAAAATACTTGCAAACCATCTATCTGACAAAAGACCTGTTGTATTGAGAATAAAAGGGACTCTTATACTTAGCAGGAAGAAAATAGATAACCCAATGTTAAAAATGAGCAAAAGACGTATAAAAAAGTTACAGATGGGAAATAAACACATGCAGAGGTGTTTAGTATCATTAGCCATTAGAGAAATGCAAATTGAAACTACAGTGAGATATTACTTTATGCCTATTAGAATTAGTAAAAGAAAATATTACAGACAATACCAAGTGTTTGCAAAGGACGTGGACAAACAGGAATTCTCAGACTGACTAACAGAATTTCTCGTGTAGCTGGTGGAAATGCAACATAGGAAAGCTATTCTGGAAGACAGTTTGGGAGCAATTTCTTACGCTTTCCATATGACCCAGTAATCCTACTCGTGGGCATGTGCCCTAGAGAAATGAAAACTTGTATTCACATAAAATCTGTGTACAAATGCTTATACATTTGTATACAGTAACTGTATTTATGGTGGCCCCAGCTGGGAAACAAAATTAGATGTCTTTCAGGTGGAGAATAGATAAATCGTGGTGCACCCATAAACTGAAATACTGCTCACAAAATGTAAGAAGGAACCATTGGCATATATAAGTATGTGAAGAATCTCAAAGGCAGTGTGCTAGGGAAAAAGCGCTAGGCTCAAACGCTGCATATTGTTAGAGTCTGTATTATATGATGTACCTTAAAAGGCAGGAAACTGTTGGTTTGTGGTTGCCAGGGATTTGAGGTAGAGAGAGAGACTGAGACTAAGAGATACAGGAGGAAGCTTTTTGGGGGATGATGGAACTGTTTTTCTGTATCCTGGTTGTGATGGTGGCAACAGGAACCTATACATGCATTGAAATTTATGAACTCTGTCTCTAAAATGTCCCTTTTAATTGTATAGTAGAAAAAAATTAAAAAGGACAATCCTAGTAATTTCTTTTGTTGATACCAGAGAGGCGTGGGGAGGTTTCCTTGCGAGGAAAGCCCGGTTTCCCTGGGCAGCTGGTGGGTCACATGGAGAGAGGTGGAGGAGGGTGGTTGGCACAAGTCCCTAGTGTGAAGAATGGTGGGGAGGTGACATGCCCTTCTGCAGTAGTTGATAGGGCACAGAAACACCCCCAAGCTTGACTTGTATTTCGTTACTTCCCTAAAATCTTACCCAAAGGGTTGCATGGAGAAATTGGAATGTAACCCCCTTACCCAGGAGGAGAGCAGAAGGGAATTTAATTTGGTTTTAAGAGCACATTTGATAAAGAATAAGAGGGTGCATTGGGACCAGGAAACAAAGACTTTAAGTGATTCTGTAGAACCAGAGAATTGAAATTTTCATTTTCAGGGCACTTTGTAGAGATTTAACTACACAATTCAAAACTGAGGCTAATCAGAGTTGTACAATTAAATTACCATGAACTGCTTAGAAAATTAAAGGGTAAACTCGATTGTCTGTGTGATTTGAAAAAGGATTTATTCCAAGGCAATGCAAATGGCTATTATTAGTCTTCATCTGCTAATAATATTTACATGGATGCCAGAAGTGTTGTCGCTCTTCAGAACGGTAGCAGACTAAGTTGATTTCAGAGAAAAATTCAGAGCCAAAGCTTTCAAGAGGACACGCCAATTTTTCGCCGGGGTGTGCTGTGGTAGCTTAGGGACATTAGGGAATGTGTGGGGAGTTGTTGATGCCAAATGCTGCTGGCATTTCTTGGGCAGGGGCTAAGGATGCCAAATGTCTTGCAGCACACTCAACAGCTGTATGTAACAAAGAATTGTCCCTTGTCATCTTGGAATGTTCTGCTAGATGAGATGGTGAAAAATTGTGTGTAATTAATGGAGCCTGTAACCTAATTCCAAGTATAAATCATTTTTGTGCCGTTTGTACAGTTTTAAGGTAGTCTACTTTTTTTTTCAGTAATACAACTATCTGGTAAGTTGAGCAAAAAATCACTTTTTTGAGGGGATTTGGGTCTTCATCAAGAACTGTTCACCCTCAGAAAGACCCCCTTTTACTAACCTGAGTATCCTTGGAGATATTTGAGTATATATGTGCACATGTTTATCAGTGTATATTGGCTCTGGTTGCACACTGGACAATTCTGCCTGATTAAACTGGTCCTTTTTTTTTCAAAACAATTATACACACAAGAGTGTCAAGCATATTCAGTTGAATACTGTCTCTTTTTATTTATTCTTAACATCTTTGTTGAAACACAACTTACATACCGTACCATCCATCTATTTCATGTGGACAGTTCAGTGGTGTTTTAGTATATTCACCATCACCTCAAGTTAAGTTTAGAACGTTTCATCACTGAAAAGAAAGCACCTGCCCAAGAGCAGCCACGCCGGGCTCCACACCCACTCTAGCACCGTCTTTACATCCTAGCTTGTTTATTGTAAGTAGAGAAAAACTTTGACTACTACATCCTGCGTGTAGAGTGGTACCTGAGCATTTACGTGCAGAAGTACACTTTATTTTGCTATAAATTATTTCCTAATTTTCTTTTATCTCAAAGTTAGGGCATTTTATTGATGTAAGCAAGCTCATAAGAGACACTGTGAGGTGTTTGTGTAAAGAGAGGGCATTAGTACTGATGGCATGGAGAGGACCATACTGTCATCATTATGTGTGGGTGACAGATAACCACAGAAGAGCACAAGTACCCGAGCTAAAGCAAGTAGCCTATATGTCTCCAAGTAACACTCTATCGTTTCATTTTCTACTTTACACTATGTGTGTTATGTACTCAATATTTGTGTGCCCCTAAATTCATATGTCGAATCCCTGTTTTCCCCATTACTCTATTTGGAGCTGGAGTCTCTAAGGAAATAATTAAGGTTAAACAAGGACATAGGGTGATCCTGATACCCTAGGATTTTTGTCCTTATAAGAAAAGACATGGCAAGCACATCCTTGTGTGTCCCCACTTACCAAACTTACAAAGTTGTAAATGCCAAATTTACAAAGTTGTTGTGATGGAAACAAATGTGTACTGGAGATCACCTCCCAACCCAGGGAGGCCTCAGGATAAAACCGATCCTGCTGCTGACGCCTCCATCTCCAGCTTCCAGCCTCTAGAACTGTGGGAAATGTCTGTCGTTCAGGCCATCCAGCTTATGGTATTCGGTTGTAGCAACCCAAAGCAAAGTCTGTGAGGCATGAGCGAGAGTGAGCGTGGCTCTATCTGCTTTTGGCTAAACTGGACGCCGACCACAGGAATGGCGTGGACTGGACTGGGGTGCAGCCCACGACATCCTCTGTTAGGACACGGCTCAGTCTCCTTCGTTCAGGGCTCCTCCATCAGTTCTGTTACTTATTTTCACTCCTGCCTGTCCCCACTCTCCGCCGTCATTCTTATTATCCTCATCCCATGACTTGTCAACGTCGTGCTGTTACTCAGCTACTCTTAGCAAACCTTTATTTTGTAATCAAATGAATATACTGGAGAGAGAACTTTTTGTTCATAAACAAAAAAGCAGATGTATATTTCTGCATGTGATTATAATAATGACCGACGGTTACTCTGAAACATTCGTGTGGTTCAGGAAAGTAAAACTTTGATGAGCTATCCCTGTGGAGAGGCAGCCACTGTTATTAGGGGATTTGCTTTCCCGATGGCCGTCTGTGTTGTATGTGGGCACCTACCTTAACACACTCATATTTACACAGGCACACAATTTTATATTCATGGAGCTGAACCACATTTACTGTTCAGCAACCTGCTTTGAAACTTTGAAACAGTTTTTTAAAAATATCTTCGGCAGTAAATATGGATGGATGGAAGTATAACATTCTAAATAGCCTCAAAGAATCCTATTGTATGTATGTTCTAGGATTGATGGTAAACAGTGTCTACTTGTTGGACTTTTGGAGTACATGCACATGCTATCTTACTGTGGCTTCTATCTGTTTTCCTTGGTTACTACTACAGGTTTGTATCTCTTCATGTATTAGTTGGCCTTTAGAGTTTCCTTTGCCCGTTCCTTACTATCTTGGGGCCCTATTTTGACACAGTCTATTTTATCACATCTGTCCTGAGTATTTATGTATTTTTTGTGTCTGTTTCTGTAAGTATTCTTTCTTCTAAGTTCATAAAAATTTTTATGTTTATTTCTTTTGGAATTTCTAAAACATGAAGTCCTTTAATCCACCTGGAATTGATGTCTGAGAATAGGGCAGTCATTGTTCAGGGTTTATGGCTTTCTGATTGGCGTTGCATAAAATTTATTACTCATTGGAGAATTTAAGTTATTATGATACTGAGTTCAGTTTGCATTTTCTAGGGGGGAAAAGTACTTGTGAGAGACTCAGTGCTAAGTGTTGAAAGAAGCCCCAGATGACTAATAAAGCCCTGTCCTCAAACAGTCCAGAGTTTAAAACTCTTCTTTGGAAGTGGGCAAGGCAGACCACAAAAGACTGGAGGCAGAATATTATGATTATCCTGAGAAACATACAGACACACATGGTGAGGAATTGGAAGGAAAAAAGCACCATACCCCACATGTCACTTTAGCTAATGATTTGGCAGATATCTCCTGAGTGCTTTAAGATCGTGCGTTATATTCTGACCAGGGTTCTCCTCTGAATCACTGTTACGATGCTCATCAGCACTCTTGTCAAGTCTTCGGGTTACCTTCCCCCCACCTTTTTTTTTTTTGGTTACCTTCTCCTTTTAGAGAGGAAAAAATACTCATTTTCTTTTTTAAGTGAGAGCCTCCCCCCAATGATTGTTAATTTGTTTTCTAGGTTTGAGTAATTCTGTAGTAAAACTTGTCATATTATTAATTTAAAAGAACACTTTCTAGATCCTAAAGGAGTTTGGCTGTGGAGGAGCATGTCCAGTGAACTTCTGAGTACGAGCGTTTCTTAGGCTGTTTATTGAACTCCCTTTACTGATCAGCCAGTGGAGTGCTTGGGTGCTTGGCAGGTCTGCTGTGTTCTAATATGGGAATTGCTGACTCATAAACAATAGGGCAGTTTGCATTTGCACAACCAGTCCTTTAAGTCTGCCTGTAAAGGGTGGCATTAGGAATTGGCGCGGTGTAGGAGAGGAGGCAGAATTTGTGATCAGAAGGGCTCACAATGTCCCTGTGCCTAACCCCTCCCCCCGCAAAAAAAAAAAAACAAACCCTGTTAAGTTTCACTGTCTTCCATCTGAACAGTGGGGCGATATTGTGTACTGTCTCAGAATAGTAAGAAAAGTAGAAAGAGATTCATATATAGTAATTGTCCTGGCTGACAGCAAGGGTGGCTTCTTATCTCTGAAATTGTTTACTTCCTGTAGTGAAATGGTTCCTTTAATAAGAAAATACTTCAGTGAGTCTCCTGGAAAAAAAACCAAGGAAAGAAACTTCCCAAATACGAGCTCATTTCTTCCAGCCATTTTGAAGGAGTATTTCTACCTTAGTTTTCTCTTGATTTATTGTCTGCCTTCAAGAACAAGTGGGTGTAACCCTCTGGTCTGCTGGCGTGTTTCCTTTATACCATGGGGCAAGGTGCTGCAGAATACTTCATAAAGTGATTTGAAGTCCTTTGAGAAAAAACTAGATAAAAGCGAGTCATTAATTAATTTTTAAGAGTCAGCAGCTGCACACTCAGGCATCGAGTTTGATAGGAAAGGAAAACAGTTTCAGGGAATTTAAATTGCCTCACATGTATGACAGCATATTAAAGTAATGAGGGCAATTCATCTTGCCAGCTTGGGGTTGTCAAGTGTTGGTCTCTGTCTCTCCGTTTCTCTGAACACCAGTTTAATTCCTGTAGTTTATGTGCTACCCAGAGGGATAGCAGCAGCAGCAAATGAGACCAAACTTTATGATGAACTATAAATACTTACCTATGACTGTGGGGATTTCTTAGGATTCCCAGAAACAAGTTTACCTTCATGGAGAATGTTTTCTTTCCCCAAGGTCTAGATCGGATAAACTCCAGACCTGCGCCCCATGCAGTATGTTTGAGATGGGCTGGTTAGCTGTGGAGTTCCCTTGAGGACCTTGTGGTGCAGCATTGTGACAGTGTTCAATTTTAGATTTTGGATTTATCTCACCTGAGTGAGCAAAAATAATGCTTTTGGAGAAACAACAAATAATTGCTGCTAGGATTTGGAGAGGCCGTGTGCACAGTTCTTATCTCTATGTTCTTACCCCAAGACTACTGTAAGTTTATTAACTTCTAAGAATGGAGGCTTACATGTATAATTCACACATTTGTTGTAGCTCAAAATTCTACATATATTCTACGTTCGTGTCTCTGACTTTGTCTTCCACAGTCCATCTTTGTGACTGCTTTGGTTGGTTTGACTTCCTTCTCATTCCTTAGACATTGAAGTTCATTTATACCCTGGGGCCTTTGCATGGGTGGTACCTTCTGCCTGGAACATTCTTTCCCCAAATAAATGACTATATTACTTTAATTTCACGTCTCTGCTAAAATGTCACTTTTTTCAGTGACATTGAGGAATTGTGTACAATTTTAGTCTGCTTCATCCCAGCATTTTTATTTATTTTATCAGCATTTATCATCACCTGACTTACAAATGGACTGTTCCTCTTAGCAAGCCTGGAATAGAAGGGATGGAGAAAAGAACTTTGACTATTTTCTCATTGTGGTTCCCTTAGCATGGAGACTATTTACTGAAAGAAAGATTGAAGAAATAGTCCTGAATTGATATATTATGGCTGAAGACATATTTAATGGGATCTCTATGTTAAATGCCTGATAATGAAGGTAAATGTTATTTGGCTCCTTCAAGTCATAGCTTTTATGACATTTTGGGTATCTGCTACTAAAACTCTTTGTACTTAGGCATTAGTTATCCTAGGGATTCAGGCCAGGCATTTCTATGTGGGGACAATATGGTCCCCAAAGAGGTGTGAAAAAAAGTCATAAATATGCAAAGCACAGACACACAGCATAGTATATAAAGATATATAGGATATCTGTGATTTTAAATTTTCATCAGCAGGTGATTAGGACGTTACTGCCTGAAAGGGCTTTTTGGGGGTGAAGAAAAGGCAGTATTTATCAGTGAAAACAGGCAAGAATATTCTGATAGAAAGCCTAGTTGTAGGTTTCTCCTCCTTGTGTTAACCAGAATTTGATAGCCAGACCTACATGTAACAGGACCAGTATACAGTTATAAGCTAAAAAAATTCTTACCTGTTCAATATCCAGTATAATTCTTGGAAAAACTTCTTACGATGATTGGTGATATGTGTTTGTCAGATCATGCTACCATTTTGGATTGTCTTCCCCTTGTGATTAGGGTAATATTCCATTGTGCCATTCTTTAACTTGTCGATCTCAGGAATTCCAGTTGTCCAGAGATATATTTTTATCCTCCAGATCGTCCAGAGATATATTTTTATCCTCATTGGTCTCATTAAGGGGTCTTCATGCATTTCCTTGTTAATTTAATAGAGTTAGAAACCTAGTATCTCATGGCATTTTGATATATAAATCAGGGTTTTTCTTAAGCAGGTTTCCACAGGGATCTAACTCTGATCTTTGACCTTCTCCTTTTTTGACGAGGCCTGTGTGGCCGTGCAGTTGTGATATTGCTGATATGTCCATTCCATATGGGGTCTCACGACAATACCAATAAATTCTTCTTTGGACGAGTCCACTACTGTGCTGTGGGCCTCTCTGCTCTGAGATGCCTGAAGCCACCAGGAAAAGCCCAGCACGGTTCTAGTTACGGGATGGCAGACTGATACACTTTGTGGCGTGCTCTTTTCCCTTCTCTCTTTTTTAAGAAATACAAATGCTAGCGAGAATCCAATGAATAGATTTCATGGCAGATTGTCATCCAGTTTTGAAAATACAAGTGATGTGTGGCTCTAGTCAATGCTGGGGCCTCTGATGTGGAGGAACAGGCTGCCTCTTTTACACAGTTGTTCAGAAAGTTCCTTCGGGGGGACTCTTAGTTTTATAGGGCCCCTTATGACGTGTGGCAGTAGCCTTTGAGATGGCCCTGTGGTCTTCACTTCCCATGTTTACACTGTGTCATATGCGTCCCTGCGATATAGACTCGACTTAGCAGAAGTGATGCAATGTCACTTTAACATTGTGTCACAAAAAGACGATGGCTTCTGTCTTGGGTGGCTACTTTCCTTCTTTTTAAGTCGTGTCCTGTGGGGAAACCTGCTTCCCTTTTGCGGCATTAGGAAAGGAGAATGCTGTTCACGGCCCCTAAGGAGAAGCTTGCACAGCCAGGGACTGAAGCTTGCATCTAACAGCCAGTTGTGTGACTTAGATGCATCAACAGCTCTGCATGGGCCTTGAGTGGGTTCTCCACCCTGTAGGTGACAGCCTGTTACTACAGCCTCATTAGTGAAATTTTGGGTTATTGTGTTACGCCATAATGTATGAAGTAAGTCATGACCAGAAGCTCTTAGAAACAAGTACTATTGCTAGAAGGGAAAGTAGCTTGGAAAGCAAACAGAATATACTGAACTAGTACTAGGGAATTATTAAATGTTTATTTGCTGCAGCTAGAGCAGTGGCACATATTCACAAAGTAAGTCTATGTTTCATGTTTGTACCTGATTATAGGATTCTCTGTAAATCATGGCACAAGTACCTTAAGTATCTGCAGAATTAAGGACATCTGCATTTAGTTCTCATATCCGGTTTGGTCCATATTCCACATAACGTTACATGGAATCGAGAGAAGATGGTTTTATTGAATTTAAAGATCTTAAAAGGTATAGTTGAGCTGCCTCTGTTTTCTGACCGTGAGAGGATAAAGCCATTGTGGCTTCCCACAGCCACTCTGAGGATTGTTGCCCTGAGTTCCTGTGAGGTCCTTCTGAGCAGGCCAGCTGACCGAGGAGAAGACCCAAGGGGAAGTGGACAGAGCCTGCTCTTGGGGGAGCAATCCTGCCTGTCTGCAAAGGTGTGTAAAAGGTGAAATTTATGGGGAGGACAGGTGCAGTGTTTTAGAAGGAAGTGTCTGCAGATTTAGCAGGCAGTAGTTGAGCCTGTACCAACATGCTGGATACCAAGAGTATGAGTAGAGAAACAAAGGGACATCATCCCCATGTTTAAGGAATTTACAGGTACGCGTGCACGTTTTGGTAGTATGAGCCCATATGGGATTGTCAGCCTCTGTATGGTGACCACACAACACCAAAAGGCTCTGGGGAGTATTGTGTAGAAGCAGCTTTCTTAGTGGGAGTGATGGTGGAGAAACCCTCTATATGAGGTGAGTGAGCCAGACCTTGGCGGGCGTTCTTAGCAGCAGGAAGGGTGAGCTCATTATTTGGATTTTGTCAGGTGCTGTACTAGTGACCCTCATGGTCTTTAAAATTCATCTACATATTAACACTACTCAGATTTTGGAGGAGAAAAGTGGAACCGTACAAAGGCTCAGGAGCCTTGCTTCTGAGACTGCTCAGGGGCTCCAGTGGGAGCTTCACCCATGAAGCATTGCGGCCCCATATGACCTCCTCCTCCTTCGTAAAGCTCTGCCCTTGCCTGTTCCCTAGGTTGCTCTCTGGCCTCTCAGAGGCCGTCGCTGGCGTGTTTTCCTTCCTTGAGTTTGCTGGCCTAGCCAGCTTCTGCCCTGCCCTTCACCTGATTACTGGTTTTGGTGTGTGACCTCCAGCCATCTCCTGCCCAGTTTGCTGCTTGGATCCTGGCGTTGTAACATTTTTCCTACATAGCTGTCTGTTCCTGGCCCTCTCTCTAGTCTGCACTCAAACCCTGTTCTGGACCCTTCTCTGTGCCCTACCCCAGCCACAAACACTGCTTCTTTCTTACCATTCTGATAAAAACCCAACAGGCCAATTCACTAATTAGAACACTGGGTAAACATAAGTTTTGCTGAGGAAGTTCATGCACTTTGGCTCCTTTAGAGACTTCCCATCTGTTCTCAGCACGTTCCTGTGTGTGTGTCTGTTTTCCCTCTGTGATTATAGGCCAAGCTCAGCCTCCTATTTTCCCAAGAATCCAGAAATTCTGGCATTCCTATGACTACAGTAGTCCCTGTGTATATACTCTCCACATCTGCGTACTTACACATCTGAACATCTCCTTAATAACAGCAAGTGTTTCTGTAGGACTTAGGCCATGTCTGGCCATGTTTCAGAGAGTTCACATTAAGCCTTTTGGCAAGGTGGGGACTGTTACTGTTCCTGTTTCACAGGTGAGGAAACTGAGGATCAGAGAAGCAAAATAACTTGTAAAGGTCACACAGCCAGTAACTTGTATAATGTAGACTTAAACAGTCTGTGTTAGTAACTAATTGAAATTATTTGGCATGTGTATTGATCAGGTTTCTCCACAAAAACAGAAACAGGACAAGTCCCCACATCTGCAGTCAGCAGGCTGGGGACCCAGGAGAGCCAGTGGTGTAATTTCCGAATAGTCAGAAATCAGAAGAGCTTATGGTGTAGCTCTTGTCTGAAAGTTAGCGGGCTCCAGACCCAGAAGGAGCCAGTATTTCAGTTTTGGGTGAAGGCAGGAAAAGCCATGGTCCCAACTGAAAGGCAGTCGGCAGCAGGGAGTCTCCCTTCCTTGCCACCCTTTGTCTTCTGTTCAGGCCTGTAGTTGACTGCCTGAGGCCCAGGACATTAGGGGGGTGGGGGGAGGATGCAGCCTGCTTTACTTAGTCCACTGATTCAGATGTTAATCTCACCCAGAAATACTTCTTAGAAACACCCAGAATAGTGTTTCACCAGAGTCCTGGACACCACAACCCAGCCACTTTAATACAGACAGTTAACCACCACAGGGTATCCTAACATCTCGTTTTTGGCGCTGGTGGATGAGGTCTGGTTCACTGTGTGTTGTGTAGGCCTGGGGCCCTTGCCCTTTGAGAGAGCTGCAGTCACAGGAAGGCTGGAATTATAAACTTCTGTCTTACACCAAGCGTGGTTGAGATCTCTCCCAGCAATCATATAATCCTTAAGAAATCTTACAGGTAGTGCTTGTTCATTCTTCAGGGATCGCTTGTTTTGTTTGCTTAGTTGCTTGGAGGCTCTACATTGTGGGTTTGCCCTAAGGAGATCACACAATGGTAGGCTTGTTGGTAATGTTTTGTAGACTTTTCTGTAACTGGTAGCAGATTACATCATTTTGCACTTGAGAAAGTGGGAAACAACTAAAAGATTCAGCATTATATTTTGATTAACTTGACGTCTCTTATTTAAGGACTTGTCTTTTTTTCTGTTGAAGACCATGGATGGTGATGATTCTACTGTGAATTCTTACTAAATGTTCTAGCATGTATATTCGAACCTGCAATATTTTCAGCGGGGTTCAGCTCTATTTATTAGTTAAAAAAATGACAAAAGTAAAAAACGTGAAAACAGTAGATAAATATGTAAAACAAAGTGATAGTTCTTTCTTTTCTCTCTTCACACTCCCTTCTCAGAAATAATTGGTGAAGAGATGTTCTCCTTCCCTCCTCTCTTTCTTTCCATCTTTCTCTTTTTTAACTGGGGATTTAATCCAGGGCCTTCACACTGAGGTACATCCTTGCCCTTTTTATTTTTTATTTTGAGACTGCATCTTGATAAGTTGTTATATTGCCTAGGTTGGGCTCAAAGTTGGAATCCTCCTGCTTCAACCTCCCAGAGTGCTGGGATTACAGGAATGAACCAACATGTCAGTTGATATTATCCTATTTCTATAGAGGTATTTTACATTGGAAATTTAGGGAAGAAAAATAGTGTCATACCATAGACATGGTTCTGGGGTTTGTAGGGTACCATCTAACAGCCTTGGGAAAGTAGATTAGCCTGTTTTCCTTTCTTACTGCTTGGTGGTATGAATGTGTTGCTTGTTTATTTAGTTAATGTTGGATATTTGTTCCATCTAAGTTGCTACAAAGCACAGCGCTACAATGAGAACTCACTGTATTTTAGAAGTCATTTTCTCCACAACTTAGGAGATGCATAGTTAAGTTTGCATGATGGTGAGGAGAGGCTGCTGTGAGGATAATGCTTTTAGACGTACTGGCTTCATGTCCTGTTTGGGAAGAGAATTCTGGGCTTATTTAATTTTTTCCTTCCAAGGTATGCAGAGGAAGGGCTTCTAGTCCACTCAGTGCAGTCATTTGACACCTGGTAACATACTCAAACTCCAGCAAGTCTTCCCAGGTTTTTTTTTTTTTTTTTTCTTCTGGAATCAGGTGATAGAGCATGCTTACCTGGCAGGTAATTAAGCTCTCAGTTTCAGGCTTTATAATTAACCATAGGGAAAATAACTCTAGCATAACTTTCTATTCTGGGAGGTTCAGTAAACACTGTTTGAGTATGTTCACACCTCAGATGACGGACCATTGGCAGCTATGAATGAAATGGACCATTAGGGCGAGGATAGGAGTCTTACAGCGGTTCCAGTCTACTAATTTGCTAATTATAGATGGGTATTTATGTAAGGATGTATTGCTAAAGCCCCTGGGTTGGGTAAGCAGGAGATTATTTCTAGCCTAGTGTTTGTCTGGAATGTGGGCTCTAGGGCAGAATCTCTGGGTCCTTGCTCATCTGTTTTACTTCTGGCATGAGCGTGCCTGCTCATCCTCATTCCTGCTGAGCTATCACTTCTTGGTTATGTCCTGTGCGAAGATAAATAATGGTGTCCTGGGTTCATTAAATCCCCATTGGGTTCTCCAGGAGAGGGAGATTGCACCTTAGTCCTCCAGAGTCCCATTCATTTCCTTATTACTTTAGTGACCTGAAGGAACTAGTACAGTTTGCTTATGCCTTATATTCTAAAGATAGTCCCATTTTTGTGAGGTTTTTTTTTAAATTCTGGACCAGAGAAATGGAAAGATTTTAGTTATTGACTTTTCAGTGAAAAGGAATAACTTAAATGAGTTACAAATGCTCTCCCCAGGAGTCGTTGTACCAGCTTTTTTCTTCAACTCCAGCACTTAAATAAATCCCTTTTTTAGACACATTAAAAAGTGCTGTGACAAGTGTAGTTATAGCAGATAGATTTAGCTCATGTATTTTATCTACATAATCTGATTGTAATTTATATATATCTTCAGCCTAGATAAAGCAAAGCCATTTCTTATTGCCAGATTTTTCTTTTTGTCAACATGATGTAAGTAGGATATTGACTTTAACTGAAGGGTGGTGATTAATCATAGCAGCTTGCGGGGAGATCATTTATTGCTCTGTGTAGCTGAGTGACTGCTGGTAGAGTTGTGAGTCAGTCAATCAAGAGAAATCCAAGTGGGTTAGTCACTCTTGGGTGACGATGGATGGGGTGGTGGATTTACTAGTCAAATTCTCTTTTAAAAACCACTTTACGTTCTTAGTGGGTGGATTTACAAATAGAAAAATAACGAATCACCATCAACGGAAAAATCTGTTAGTTTGCAAAGCAGAGTTAAGCCAACTCAATGTCACAATAACAAATGAACTACAAAGAAATAGCCACTGGAAAATGTTTAGCTCCAGATTAATTTTGTTGAGTTCAAAGGGGGCAATTATGTTCTGAGTAATTCAGATGTTTGATAGACTAGGAAGAAGAGATTTGTCCAGTGTACAATTACACAGATTATGTAATGAGATTATTTTCTAAATTAGAGTTGAATACTGTTTTTTTCTGGGGAAAATTTGAAACCCAGGCTGATATGCTTCTCACAAAAAGCCTTTGTCCTAAATTTTCTTCTCTCTAGAGCTAGCATGTAGTCAGGAAGTATATAGAAACATGGTATAAGCTTAGTAATAGAAAAGTGTAAAGAAGATTCATTCAGGAAGGAAAAATGTCAGATCTTTGCCAAAGATAAGTGTCAGTGATTTCTGAGTAGTCTGGTCCTTTCATCAATTCCGTTCCTAGTTTTCTTCATTAGACACATTGGCAGTAGACTACCTTATTAAAATGCTTAGCCTCTCAAGTGGTGTGTTAGTAAATGATGCTTTGTCATTGTCTGATTCTTTCGTTGCTTTGGGAGTGAGGATAGTAATAACATCCTCTTTTCAAGTCAGAAATGTACATGCATTTGGGAATGAAGTATTTTAACTCTGGGCACGAGCCGGGAAGCAGTTGGACTAGGCAGCTCCTGCCAGGGAGTTCTTAGCTCTTGGCATTTGTATCAGCCTTTGTATCTTGCTCCTCCTTTGGGATTTCCTTTCTGGTCTGGAACAGCCTGGTGTTTGATTGTTGGAGAAGCCTTTCCGTGGTTTGAATAAACTTGCAGCACTGGGCTAGATAGCAATCAGATCATTACATTAACGTATTTGTTTGAAACTTTTTACCAGGTCCTCTGTTGAAACCAGGGGTTCCAACTGGGAGGGATTTTGCTGCTCAGATTCCTTTTGGCAATATCTGGGAGTAATTTTTGTCATCACAACTGGGGAGTGTGAGATATTATTAGCATTAGTGGGTAGGGTCTTGGGTTACTGTATATCTATGATATGCAGAAAAGTCCCTCCCCCGCACATAATTACCTGACTCAACATGGGAGTAATGTGGAGATTGAGAAAACAGTCTAAACTGTAGCCAGTTCTGGGCTTAGTAAAGGTGTATTTAATTATGTTACTCTTTACTGAGTTTCTTGCGCAAGTTATCTTCGGTTTCTCATTGTAGACAGCACCCCTCACAAGCCTTTTGATGTAATGATGATTATGGATCTAAGAGGCTATGGATAGGATTTTAAATGAATTGCTATTTTAACATTAGGAGAAAGTGAGTTGATATCCCTTTATACAAGTGTAGTAATGTAAGTAATCAGGGTAAGCCTAAAAGGTGCCTGGCTAGCTGCCGAAATTGATCGATGTTAAATCTCAGTGGTTTCATGCTATTACATTACATTTTATTGTTCGTATGAGTCAAATTTGCATCACTGTAATTTAATACCTGATGTAATTAGGTTTTAAAGAGAAACAGTTTATTTTGATTTTGTTCTGGAAGTTCCTACCCAAGATTAAGTGGCCTAACACAATGGTGAGAGTGGCACGTCATGGTGGTGGCACATAGCAGATCAGACCACTCCCCTAATGAGCCAGGGAGCCAAGAGAGACAGTTAGGGACTGGGATCCCACTGTCCCTTTAGGGGGTGTGTGCCCCGTGTCCTGAGGGCCCGCCCGTAGGTGCCACCTCGTAAAGGTTCCGCTACTTCCCAGGAGTGCTGAATATCTGGGCCTCTTGGTCTCAGTGAGTTGACATATGAAATCAGCCATCACAGCCCTTGAGCTCGAAGGTCTCTTCTCACATCTTCCAGCCAGGCAGATACACTTTCCTGTGAAGTGCTTCTTTAATGTCTTGTCCCTTTTTTCCTCATCTTTTTTTTCTTTTTCCTACTGATTTGTAGGCGTTCTTTCCATGTTGCGAATCTAGCTTCTGTGAGAGCACATGTAACCGTAAGTCAGGCTCTGGTCCACGTCATGTAGAAGGAGGGTCCTTCCGCTCCGGTTTCCCCAGCCTGTGAAGGTTGCACACCAGCAGCTGCAGCGGGGCACAGACTTGGTTATCGTGGCTGAGCCGAGCGGGCTGTGGCGTGTGGTGGGAGTGGGGACTATTGCTCTGCCTCTTTACCTCACGTTGTTCCTGTTGGTGATGTTGGGCCTGGGCTTCGTCCTGGATGTGCTGTGTCACTGTCCCCTCCTTTCCTGGACTCTTGTCCTCGTTCCTATTAATGTAGCAGCTTCAACCCTTTCTCTTTCTCCTAGTCCTCTCCATCAATTTATCTTCACCTTTTAGTTTTTTATAGAAAAAGTCTATATTTACTGTAGACTTACTAGATGTACAACATAACACATCTTTTAATATGTGCTGATGCTGTGGTTTAGGATATTATTATTTTTGTTAGTTGTGTGCCCTGGAGAATTGTTTCCAACCTTAGTTTTCCTAAAGCCTGTTATTTTCAGAACACAATTTTGCAAACTGGGAAGCCTTTCAGGAACACACATAGGAAACGCCTATTTCTTCTTATAGTTTGTGGCTTGTCATTTTACTCTCATTTTAATGGCTTTTTGGGGAATGAAAACTCTTACCGTTACTAAGCTGAATGTATCAATCCTTTATGCTTGTCATGTCTCTAGGAAGAAATCTTTTCCTCCTCTACATGAATGGCATCAATGGATTATCCATTATCTTTATTCTAACAACTATATAGAATAACTTTTCACATTTGAGTCCTTAGTTCATCTGGAATTGACTTTTACACAGAACATGGAGTGGAAGACTCATTTCTTTTTTCAAGAGAGTTTGGGCTATTCTTGCCATACTCTGCTTCCATATAAATTTTAAAATTGGCTTATGTAGTTCTGTAAAAATGTGTTGGGATTTAGAGTAGAAACACATGGACTAGATCATTTGAAGGAAAGTTGACTTTGTAACACTGAGTTCTCTGGTCCATGAACATAGTACATAGTCCGTTTATTTTCATCTTTTTTAAAATGTCTTTCTATAAAATATTGTAGTTTTCCGTGTCAAGAGATTTTGTCGTTCGTCAGATTTATTCTTCCATTTAATATGTTTTGAACTTAATGTAAGTGGTGTCGTTTAAAATTTACATTTTTCTAACTGTCGCTTACATGAATATTTTCATATTAAATATTGAGACCTCCCCTGGGGCTTTTTGTCCTCGGGAATGTTGTGTTCACTACCCATTGTTATTAGGGATGCTTTCATTTGAGGAGGTAGGATTGATGATTTTAATTATTGACCTCCTCTGCCCACCCAAGAAAAATTACTTATGGGGTATGGTTGAAATATGCAGTATATATTTAAATTAAGAAATTTATTACAATAAAAGACACATTGTTGTTAATCTCCCTCAAAATATGTCCTCTAGCTTTGAACGGACTTTTCCCATCCTTCTTGCTACTTTCTGAAGCAGTTCTGGAAGTCTTCTTTTTGGGGGTCTTTACAAGGTGTGATCAAAAATACAGTGAACATTGCTGCTGAGTTCATTCAGTGGAAAGACAGGCTTATAAAAACGTTGTGGTGTGTCCTCATTCTCCTTATTCAGTGGATCTGGCATCGTGTTACTTCGGGCTCTTCCCCAACTTCAAAATGACTACGAAAGGCAAGTGTTTTGAATGGATCCAGGATGTCAAGGCAGCCATGACAGCACAGGTAAGGACACAAAAGAGGACCTCCAGAAGTGCTTTGGAAAGAGGCAAGAACAGCAGGATAGGTGTGATTATGAAGAGGATTAATGGCAGTGTGTCTTTTACTATAAGAAAATCGTAAAAATGCAAGCATTCAATGTGTATTTCAGTCACACCTCTTAATTTCAATTAGGATAACACACTGATAATCTGGCAGTTTGTGTCACTGCATAGCATGTTCTGCAGCAGTGACAAGTTTCCTCTTCTTAGTCATTTGTCTTTATTTTCTCTTCCTTGGGGGGGTGCTTAGCTTTCTATATCTTTTCTTTTGTTCCTCTTAGTTGCTATTTGTGGCACGTAGTAGTAGAAGACTGTTAGCTGTTTCAAAGTTAATTTGATGCCTCATCAGCATTATCTAACCCTCTCTTTCCCGGCCTTCGAATACCTACTTCTTTTGGGCGACGCTGGAGCAGGGATTGGCAGACCTTTTCTGGGAGAGGCCAGAGTTTCAGGTTTTGCAAGGCTGTGTGGTCTTCAGAGCAGCTGTGAGCAGTGCACTGGTGAATGAGGGCAGCCTTGTTCTAATACTCTTCATTTATGGATGCACAACTTGAATTTCATGTAATTCTCATATCTCATGAAATAGATAATTCTCATATCTCTCTTTTTCCCGAGCTATTTAAAAATGTATATGACATACTTAGCCCCTGGTCCCTGCAAACAGGCATGTGGGTAGGTGTTAGCCCAAAAGCTGTTGTTTGCCAAACCTGCTTCATAGCATCCTATGTAAACCTCTAACCTAAGAGTTATTCCATGAACTTTCCAAGGGTTTACATATGTTTAGTAGCTTATTTTTGACTCCCCACCATGCCTATAATTTGAATCTTTGTTAACATTAAGTTATAGGTATTTTTAATAATAGACCATCTTTCTAAGTCAGTTGAAATTGAATCAAGTTGAAGTTGATCTGCAATGAATTTAGTAAATGAATGAAATTTATCAAATTTATGTAATGCTGAAGGCAGTTTCTTTTCAGCTGTACTTAGAATGATGTTTCAGTAATTGGTGCACCCTTAGAAATGGTTTTGTTCAGCTTTTCTGAATTTCCTTTGTTTTATTCTATGTGCGGAAGCCAGGATTTGGAAAGGGTAAGTGATTAACTGGAGTCACATAACTAGATAGATGCAGAACCTGGAATATAGCCAGCTCAATCCTGTACCATTCCTAGTTGTGTCACACTGCCTGTCCCGCATTCTTATAGAAGGACAATTTGAGTTTCCCTCAAGTGTTAAATCAGTGGTGCAGTATTCCTACGGCAGCCCCACACTGTCAGTTACATTTGTTTTTTTCTCATGTTAATTTCACCTGGATGATTGTCCTTTATGACTGGGGGGGGCAGTGTTACTGTTTTCCTACATAATGCCTAAAACAGTGGAGCCCCTTGGAGGAAATATTTCTTTATTAGGCACTTATTGAATACTGTGCAAGGGAGAGACAGCTTGTTGCTAGGTGCTAGACATGGCTACCAATAAAATAGCATCTCTTGGCCAGAGTTTATAATATAGTGGAGGAAACCCACGGGTACTTAAATAGTAAAAAAGGATGAAGGAATTTGGCGAAAGAGACACTACTGAGTTGTTGTCTGAGTATGGAAGTATTGTAGCTGATATAAAATATCCAAGTAGCATTTATATAGAACACAGCACCTTGGCTTCAATGCTGATAGACTGTCACTTGATAATCACGCCAAGTTCTTTACATGTTGAAAGGAGACGATTACAGGTGACTCTGCCGGTCTAATTTTAGGTCGATTCTTTAAGCTATAATTTTGAGATTCAGTAATTAATCCGAGTTATTAACATGTGGAGTTTTTTCCAATTAATTTTTTTGGAGCGGCAATATTAGTCATGGAACCCAGGGCATTGTGCACGAGTATATGTGCACATATGTGTAAGCAGTCTACCACCAAGCTACATTCCCACCCCGTTTAAAATTTTATTTTGAGATATGGTCTCTCTAAATTGCCCAGGCTGGCCTTGAACTTGAGATCTTCCTACTTTAACCTGCCATGTACCTGGGACTACAGGTGTGTGCCACACCTGGCTGGAATTAATTTTTATCAAAATTTTCTTTGTTAAAAAAGCTTCCGCATTGCTCATGAACACAGGCATTCTGTTCGAAGGACTCTGAGCTAAGAGTGGACACTATTTTCACTTTCAAAAAGGAAAAGCAAGGATGATACCTCTCTCCATCCATCCTTCTGTGCTGCTCTGGATGCCCCTTCTCCCAGGCTACAACAGGACCCATCTATTCTTTTCATGTAATTAGGAAGGGACTCCTGGGGAGCTGCCTTCCTGTAGGCACAAGTAGGTTTTTTTTGGGGGGGGGGGCGTTGAGAATCGAACTCAGGGCTTTGAAGTTGCTAGGCAAGCACTCTACCACTTGAACCAACTTCCCAGCCCCGAGGCACAAGTAGGGACCACCTTATTTATACTATGCGTGACAAAAAAATATGGTGAATGTTTAAATTTAAAAAAATAATTGCAGCCAAAGACAGACTGTCATTAATCCGCCTTAAAGTGCTTCCCTTTGCTTATTTTCAACACATTTACCCAATGTCCTTACTACTTTCTGAGGCAGTTCTGGAAGTTCTCTTTTACGAGTGTCTCTAGTTGTACTACCATGGCTGCCTCAGTTCCCCCAATCTGTTCAAAATATTTACCTTTTATGATTATTTTTACTTTGTTTAAGAGCCAGAAGTTCCACAGGATTGAGATGGATGAAGACACGCTGTAATGTTTTTTTTTTTAATTTTATTTTAATGGTACATTTTAGATGTACATAGTGATAACATTCATCATAGGGGATTTGTACCTGTACGTGACATATTTTGTTGCTTCTTTTTTTCCCATGCCCCTCCCCTCACCCCCTCCTCCCTCCCTATCTACAAAAGCTTTGTTTCCATTTTTTCCTTCCATTTCTTATTTCTCTTGTCCTCTGTTCCGTTCCCCCTCTCTTGTTCCCTTTTCCATTTGGACATTTTCTTCCCTTTCCCAGTGTATTATATTTTAGTCTTTATTTACACTTTGAGTTTCTCACACCAGAGAAATGATGTGGTATTTAAACATGTGTGTCCGATTTATTTCACTTAAGAGTATAGTCTCAAGATGCATCCATTTACCTGGGAATATCTCAAGCTTATCATTCTTTATGGCAGGGTAGTACTCCATTGTATTAAAAAACCACATTTTCTTTATCCATTCTGCTGTTGATGGGCATTTGGGCTGTTTCCAAGATTTAGCTATTACAAACTGTGCTGCTATAAACATGGGTGTGCATGTATTGCTGTGGTATGATGCTTTTAATTCTTTTGGGAAGATACCAAGAAGTGGAATAGCTGGGTCAAATGGAATCTCCAGTCCTAGTTCCCTGAGGAATCTCCATACTGATTTCCATAGCGGTTGCACCAGTCTACATTCCCACCAACAGTGGAGAAGGGTTCCTTTTTGTAATATTTTTATTTGACAGAAATTGCTATAAATATTTTGAGTTGATTCAAGACATGGAGATAGCCAGAAAAAGACGCTCAAGAAAGAAAACTCCCAGAACTGCTTCAGAAAAGTGGCAAGAATGATGGGATAAGTGTGTTCGAAACAGAGTGTGTGTGTGTGTGTGTGTGTGTGTGTGCATGTGCACGCGCGTGTGTGTGTCTGTGTCTGTGTGTATACTGGTTTGTGAGAGAATTAATAGCAATGTATCTTTTACTGTAATAAATTTTTATTTAAGCATTCATCATATATTTCGGTCATACCACATGCCTGTAACACTTTTTGTGATACCTGATGGTGTCTGGCCCTGTTCTCTGTTTCATAGGAAGTTCTTTTCTGCTTTCGTGCTTTGATTTCTGACGTGACTATTTGGAGCAGAAATGCCCTTCGTGATTGATGGCGCGGACGGTATGAGGAGACATAGTTAAATACCACCCAGTATATTTTGGATCTGTGGACTGCGGGCGCTGTCCTGACGGGCCATTCCTCAAGAAATACTGCGGTTACTGAACATGCGTCAAGGAGTTCTGAAACTGATTTATTAAGGTCCCTGGGAACCAACCCAGTTGAAACTGGGGACTCCTTGAAATTGTAATGAGAAAACCAAATCCGTTAATGAATGGTTTGCTTGGGCTGTTTCTGCTTATTGCTCTGTCGTTTCTGTGACTCTGACTTACTTATCTACTTAATGAACCCAGTGCTGCCGGTGCTCTGCCTGCCACTCCGCCAGCACCTTCCCGGAGGCCACACGGACCCGCTATCACACGTGGGGAAGAGGGCCGAGAGGAAAGAACGCACCCATTTTATTTTCTCCATTCCGTGCAGTCTGACTTCTGATGTGGTCAGACAAGATAAGTTTCTGTTTGGCTTTTCTGTGCAACTATATATATATCATTGCTTATAAAATCATCCTAAACTGGGCTTGAAATATTTCTTGTTATTTTACTTATTCCCATATATTTTAAAATTTTAATGTAATTCAGCTAGATATTAATAAAGAAAATATAAAAAGCACTCTTCTTTCTTCTGCGAAAAAAACCAAAATTTTATTACAAAATAATTAGAAAATAACAATAATTAATACAGTATTTATTATAATCTTAAAAGAATGACCAAAGTATTACTCAGAGTATAAGAAACAGATAATAGCACAAATCCTCTAAAAAATTTCAAATTTTGGTGAGGAATGCTTACTTAAAGAGGCATGTTTTTGTATAGGATGGTTTTAAATCTCAATGTAATTTTGTTGGTTACTGAAATGACAGATTCCCAAGATCTTAGGATTTTTGAGCTAATGAATTGAAGGTTATTTATAGAACAAATGTCTAAATAAGGTCTTACTTTACTATATAGTATAGCTACTTTCTCTTTTTTTTCTTTTTTATAAAGACTCAGATTATCCAATTTTCCCTGCGTGGAAGGAATAATGGTTGCAAAGTGAGTAGAGAATTTATTCCTCTCTGCTCATCTGGCATGAATTGTTTGCTCCACATAAGTTGATTAATTACTGCTTCCAAGGCTGACATAATAGTTTTTGTTTTGTTAAACAACTATAAATCTCATCTAATATGTTCTTAGTGTTAACAGGAAGAAAACCATAAGTTAATATCTGTTACATTTCATTGCTTAAAAATAATTGTTAGTAGTAAAGCTTTATTTTTACAAACATAATTTGATCTCATGTAATTGATAGAGGAAAATTCAGGGAATTTGTCCAGGCTCCATTTACATCTGGCTTTTTCAAGAACTGCCACATGCAATAATCCAAATGAATTCTGTTTATGTAATAAAGTGGGTAAAATTTATAGTCAACACTCAAAATGATTTACTGACAGCACCAGAGTGGCATATTCTTTTACATATTCTAGTCTTGGCACAGATTTTCATTGAAGTATTATGTGATATACTGTTGTCGCATTTTTGTTCTGTTTGTTTTAGGAATGATAGAGGACCAAACCTAAGGGACTTTAGGCACCGTGACTGCACAGCTTTTAAACTGGGAAGGGAAATGCATGCCATAATTTCTGTTCTTTCTGAACTATTTTTCCTTATTGCATCCTGATTTATGGTTTCAAATCATGATTTGAACACTTTGGTATGTTCCTTATAATCAGTCACTTTTACTAGGCGTTTTTTCTCATAATAACAAAAAATTTAATTGCTCGGCTACTTCTTCTTATGGTATAGTCATGGGCCTGTTTGTCCGTCATGTTCAGGAGCATCACCTGCGTTTCGCCAAGGGTCCAGGGTCAAAGGTCAACGTCATTGTCAACTTTGGAGCTGTGAGCTCCTTCTTAGCTACTCAGCCTATTGACCGAACATTTGTTCTCTCTGGACAACTAATTAATGCTAATTGATCCCCAGGGCATTTTTGTATTTTGGCAAATACCGTGATCTCAGTAGCATTAAAATTCTGAAGATGAGTTTAAACTGTGAGAACCCAGTATAGTATCTTTCAGGCACAGGGCATAGCTCTTAAACTATAGTGGGTAGTTTAAGATACTACAGAGCTGAGGGCACCTGCAGTGTTGGGGAGTCTTTCCTTCTCTCAGTGCCTTGTGGGTGCCTGTGAGTGCCTGTCCTCCTAACTGAATCCTTGAATATAGTGATCGTGTCTTCATGATATGTATTTCCTCTCCGAATAGCTGGACTTTCGTGTGACCTCAGAGGTAGACTGCATACCGCCTGTTTCTGGTGGATGCATTGATGGATGACTGATGCATGTATCATCCTTCTAACTTTGTAATGTTAAACTGCAGAGAATATAAATAACCTTCTTAGAATTTGTACCTAATGGCAGAAATAGATTTAGAAAGTCTTTAATCCAGTGATTGGTTACACTGTACGTTTTTAAAAATGTGTTTGTTTATTCACGAAGTATTTAACAGATGTCTGCTCTGTGCCAGAAATAATGGTAAGCCTTAAGGAGAAAGTTTGAACAAGAGCAACATTTTGCCCTTCTTGGGGACCATCCAAGTGTCTGTGGTGAAGGATCAATGTCACCCGTGTGGCCACCCTGTCTGAAGAGGACGCAGGTGGACAACTGGGCAAATGCTCTAATGTGTAATGGGTGCCATGAGGGAGGGAGGGAAGGAGGGAGGGTCTTCTGCCCCATCACATGGGTGGGGTCCCAGGCTGGTCCTTTTCGAATTTGTGTTATGGAGGCAGAGTAAGTTATGGCAGGCCAGAGAGTCACAAGTCACAGGGTCGATCAGGGATGTTGTGAAGGGTTAAGAGGCTCATTGGAAGCTGGAGTTGAAAACTGAGACCCAGTGAACTCAGAGCAGGTTCTGCAATCTCAGTTGTAACTACTTACTTTAGGATATTTGTTACTCACTGTGAACATAGGCCCACTTAATCTCCTTGAGTCTTATCTGCAAAATGGGTATAAGAAAAGGTGATTAGTTCATTGGGTGTTTGGAAACACCAGTTGTGAAGGTGCTTGGCACTGGTTTGGCACATGGTCAACACTTAGTACGTATTTTATAATAAGAATTTTAGTGTCTGTGTTTGGAAAAAGAATACATTGCTTCATTTTTGCAAGCTATGTGGGGAATGTTGAATAAATATTGGGCTAGGTGCTAGATAAACCATGGCAAGCAAAGAAGAACATGGACTCTTCGAGGAACTGGCAATCTCTGACTTAGATCAGAGCTGCATCTTAATGTAATATTTTCTGTGCAGTGGTTCTTAATCTTTCTGGAGTCATGGAGCTCTGAGAATCCAAAGCTTCTGATGATTCCTTGAATCTGATGGTTCAGTGAAGCTTCTTGGAAAAGATCTTATACACACACACACACACAGGTCTGTATTCAATTTTAGGTGCTCATGAGTTCCATGAAACCTATCATGGGTGGCAAGTTAAGAACATTTACTTTAGAGGATATAATAACTGGTCAGACAGACTTCAGAAATGGGTCTCCCTAGGACTAGGGAACTGGCCTGCCTGAGGGCTTGTGGTTAAAGTTCCTAGAACTTCAAATGTGGTCGCTCGAGGGACTGAGAATCTGAGCATGAGTTACAGTCAGTTGCAAAGAAACCATGTCTCTTTGAAGGATGCTTGGGACATGAGTGGTGGCATCATGGTCTTGGTCAGGGTTTTAGAGCAAGATTCAAGTACAAGCTACAAGTCTGTACAAGCTACAAGCATGGTGGTGATCTCTTCCCTGGAAAGCTGTTAGAGGATCCATGAGAGACTAGGTCTCTACTTCTAATTGTTTCTGAAGCAAAAGCCAACCAAGAGCAAACTGTGGTTTATTGTGCAGGAGGGCCTGGCTACTGGGTGTACAGCCAACAGCACAGCCAACTCAAGACTCTACTGGCCAACCTCTTTCAGGATGGATTCAACCTTTAAGCAGTAGCGAGAGCCCTCTGGATTAGAAATACCCATCCAGCTGTAGAGCTCAGTGTATACAGATATAGCGGGAGTGTGTTGAGGGAGTTGGGGGAGGGCAAGGATGTATTGTAAATGTTCTCCATTGTACAGGTGTCAAAGTGACCTTTTAATTTAGGTCATACTCTTGAGCATGTTGAGTTACTTATACGCGTGAACTCTAAAGTTATAACTAATTTAGCTGTGATTAGTTATAACAAATTTAACATTGAATTCAGCTTTGTTTTCCTACTTAAAGCAATTATATGACTTTGATAATTGTCTGATTTGTTTTGAAATTTAAACATGTAACTTTTCAATTAACATCTCTTAGATTAGTTCTTTAAAATTGGCTTGTTTCCTTGTCATAGCTCACATTGGGGTGAGTGTGGTCATTCTACCACTACTCCTGTTTGTAACATCTGGCCTCATCTTCCTCCCTTCCCTCTTCCTCCTCCTCCTTCCTTTTCCTGTCTGTCTCTTCCCATCTGCCTTCTCCTCCTTCTTCTTTCTTATTTAGCACTGAAAACTTGGCACGATTGATCTCACTTAATGGTCATTATGCCTTACCAGGTGAATGAATACTGTTATTCAGCTAATTTTATAGGCAAGGACACACTCCTACAAAGACTAGGTGGCTTTTCTAAAGTAACCCAGCATACATATATGTAAATATATATGTATACACACTCATGACTCTGGAGATTTGGTAGATTGTGAATCTGATGGGGGAGGCTGAGAAGCTGGAGACTCTGGAAAGAGTGGAAGTTTGACTCCAGAGCCCATCTGCTGGGGAAATCTCTTTTGCTCAAGGAAGTGCAACTTTTGTTTTATTCAGTCTTCAAATGAGTGGATGAGGCCTACTCACATTATGAAAGGCAATCTGCTCTACTCAAAATGTGCAGATTTAAATGTGAACCTTGTCCAAAAACAACCTCATAGAAATATCCTGAATAATGTTTGACCACGTATCTGGACACTGTGCCACAGCTAAGTGGATGTAAAGTAAACACCACGAACACTCATGTGAAAACTGTCAACAATGGGCTGACTCATTTAGTGCACGGTGATGTAGATTTTTTTTGCAATCACGACTCTTTCTTTTTAAAACATATACCTAAGGAAGGCATTGGGAGAAATCAGAATGGAAGCTCTTTTGCTGTAGCACAGAAAGTCACTTTACAGCTAGAAGTCAAGTATTAAAAAAAAGAAAGAGACCTGAGAGAATAAAATCTTTAACAAGCAAGTGTCTTTTCCTGTTGAACTTGGAGCCCTGGACTTGGGTGATATGTCAATTCAGTCTTGACAGTTTCTCGGCTAACAAGAGACCCATAGGAATTTTTTCCTAGTGGAAAGGGGAAAAAAGTGACTGAATCTTTGGACAGGATTCTTTAAAAGGAGGAAAATGTTTAAAGCAGTAGCAGGAATGTCTATAAAAAGTAAGATATTGGCAGCTAGAGAATAATTGCAGCAAAGGTGCAAGAATGAGAGAAATTCCATATTTTAAATTTATGGTTTTAGAGTTCTTCCAATAGTTTTACAGGTTATTCATCTTCTAGGGTTGTAAAAAACATGCTGCAGAGTAGCATGCATTGTACTTTAAGAATGTCAGACCTGATCCTATGGCTATGTTATTGCAAATCTTGGTTCTTTTTAGTGTTGAGAGCTTCTTGGACCCCTTCAAGGAAGAGGCAGTTGGTTCCCGAGGAATGAGGTTCTTCTGTGTGGTACCTGACACTTGTTTGATCTCTGGGTGCTTCCCTTCTCTGAAATGAACAGGATTGGTGTTACGTAACCAACTGATAGTGTTAACCATACAGAAGACCTCCAGAAAAATGTTAAATGCATGTCTTTATCTTACATGGTATTCTTTTTTCACATGAAGTGATGTTTTGTTTTATTTTTTTTAATTTTTTTTTTTACCAAGAACATGTATTGGTACATTGTATACATAATGATCATATTAAGGGGAGAATTGGTTAAACGGACCAATCTCTGGCTTTCTAGGTTATATAGTTGCAAAGTAAAATTGTAAGTGGCAATTTAGCTCGAATGTAAGCAGTTAAAACAAGCAGATACAAAATAAAAAGAAATGGCGTTTATAGGCTTGTGACATGGCAGTGAGTTTAATCATATCTTGATAGAGTCTACTTGGTATTTTCAACAGTGGTTCTTAATCTGAATCAAGCAAGTACTGTTTCATCAAATAGTAGAGCAGACAAAATGTATAAGACCATCTAATATGTCAGTTCTTCCTGTCCCAAAAGTTTAATAACTGCCTGCTGTGTGCCAGTTGTTCTGGGTATTGCGTGCACACTTGTGAATACACTGGATGTGAATGGCCTGGAGTCTCCTGGAATTGACAGTCAGGTGGAGGTTATACACAAATGGACTCAAATATGTAGTCATAAGTTGTGTTAAGTGTGTGGAAAGAAAGGGTTTGGGGCTGTGGGAGGGAATAGCATGTCATGGGTCAGAGAGGAATGGAGGATGTGCTGACTGAGCTGGGGAGCAATGGTGGGAGAAGAAGAGGTGGTGCAGAAGAAGGAAGATGGAGCCCATTGGAAGGAGGAGCTTAGATCAGTGACGGCGAACCTTTTAGAGCTTTCAGTGATGCAAGCAGCTTGGTGTGGCACACATGCCACAGGTTCCCCACCACTGTCTTAGAGAAGTTCAGGTTAGAGGGCAAAGAGAAGAATAGCAGAGAGGGACCAAATCATGAAGGACATGGAACCAGACTTGGGAGTTTGAAATTTATTCTATAATTCAGTAGCTCAGTGGCACAATCTCATTTGTTTGTAAAAGGGTCATGCTGAACACTGTTCACCAAGTTAGAGCTGTACTGGACAAAATATTAGTATCTAAAGTATATAGAGAGCTCTTGAAAATAAACATTTTTAAAAAGCTGGGTCTATAGAAGAATATACAGGGGATGTAAATACGGAGTTCCCAGAAGAAAAACCTGAATTGCTATAATGTAATGATACTAAACTATGCTGATAATCCATGAAAAGAAATATTTTTCATACACTTGACATTGTCAAACACTTAAGAGTCTAATCATATTATAAAATACTGGTGAGGATGAGGAGAAGTGGGAACTTTATGCTGATGATGAGAGTTTAAATTGTAAGAGTGACTTTGGAGAGCAGTTTGCTTATACATGGTAAATCCTTTTCTGTCTTGCTTCTAGATATTAATCCTAGAGAAATACTGTTATAAAAATTAAAGAGGTAGTTTCAGACTTCCTAGACTCGTCCTGCCAGCAGCATTTGGTACAGTCTATCATTCCCTCCTTCTTGGAATATTTTCATCAGTTGGTAATAGATTTACCTGGTACATGGCTTTGCATTTGGAGTCTGGATATTTGTATACTGTAAAATGAGTTCCCCCAGAGCTGTGCTATTGTACACTGGGACTAAGGATACAGTCTACAGCTCATTCATACAAGTTTAGGAAGATGTTTCGTTGGAGGAAAGGGGAAATGTATGTAGATAAAAAAATTACAAAAAAGAAGGCCTCTACAGGCCCCTGTGGGTCTGTGTTCTCTTATTTCACAGGGATACTCCTGGGCGTAAGTTGTGCACTTTGGTGGAGAGATCCTTCCAGCTTGTGGGTTTCCCGCCTTGTAGGAGCTTTGGCAATAGGGAATTACATTTATTGCAGCACTGTGCCCACCCACATTGGGGAGGAAGCACCCATCCCATGGGAAACCTGAATGAACTTAGCTCAGTGCCTCTCTGTGGGTCACATCTCGGTGATCTCACTGTCCTCTGGAGCTCTGGGCATCACTTGAGACATTTCTCCCTATTGCACTGTAAGATAGACCTGTGTGTAGCTAACTGTGGCTTCATCTAAGTAAGTAGATGCCAGTGTGTTACCTATGACCTCCACGTAACCGACAAGATGGGAGTTTCTCACTGTTCATGGAAGTTCTTTCCCCCTTTCCATGCGCCAGAATGTGGAGTTGAGCCATTTGTGCCTGTGCTTTTACTAAGAACAAGATGATAGGACCCAAGGGACCTGGGTTCCCAACACATTTGTGAAGCAGAACTGTCCATCACACTGGACTGCCTGCCTTGCGATTGTATTGCGAGAGATGTTCGGGTCTTTATAGCATAGCAGCCGAGCAGTGACACATGTCCAGTGGTCATCGTAACATGAACATAAGCAGAGCTTGTCCCTGACATATACGTCTCCCGCGTCTGTTCCCTGTCGGTAAATGGCAGCTCTGTTCTTCCTTTGGTTTGCCCAGAAGCCTTGCCATCTGACTTCTGTGCCACACCAGCAAACCACATTGGCTTTACTTTCATGGGTTAAAGACTAATTAAAATTAAGTTGCCAAGTAATAATTGTATATATTTATGGGATTCAACATAATGTTTTGATCAATGGATACACTGTAATTGACCTGTCACATTCTTTACCTCTCCTGCTTAGTGTGTGTGTGCGTGCGTGCGTGTGTGTGTGTGTACTGAGATATTAATAAATCTCTCAGCAATTTTGGAATATGCCATGCATTATTATTAACTGTGGTCACCATATGGTGCAATAGATCAGTAAAATTGTTCTTCCTGAAACTGCACTTTTTGGTCAACATTGCCTCTTCACCCCCAGCTTCTGGTAACCATCATCTTCCTGCTCTATTTTCATTCTGTGCATGTTTTTTGGCAGTGCTGGGGGATCTAACCCAAGGCCTTGTGCGTGGTGGGCAAGAGCTCAGCCATTGACTGTTCCTCCATCCTGGAGATCGACTTTAACAGTTCAAGCACCTCTCCTCGCCTGCCACCATGTCTGCTGATCTCTTGGCCGGGTGGTTTTGGTGGCCTTCTGAGTTCCCTTCTTACAGGCAGATAGTAAATCATCATTAGAACAGTTCTCCTTTTAGAACTTTATTCTGCTTAAACTATCATCTGGTCCTCCGTTTTACCCACCTAACTGTAGAAATCCTTGTGTTGACCCATCAGAGCCCCGCAGAGAGCTGAGGATGTCTAAAATGAAAAATGTTGAGAATGCCAAGCGCTGGTGAGGTAGTGAGGACTCACCTTCCTGTATTCATGATGCTGCTCCTGGCGAGGAGCTGGCAAAAAACTCTCTCACGTCACCTCAAGAGTACATGGCTGCAAATAGATAGGTACTGAAGTCTTTGCTGTATTTAAACAGGAAAAGTTATGAGGATGAATTCCTTTTCAGTGAGATGTGACACTTGCATGAATTGTAGGAATGCTAAAATGTCAAGTCACAGAGCGTCTCAGGCAGACTGAAATGATGATGTGCGGGAATCTGGCTTGAATTGTGAATTCTGTGACCATCTTGAGGTATTGTTTCTCTTGTTTCTCTGTGCTCTTGTGCATAGCACAGAGCAGGAAAGTTAGGTTTGGATTTGGAAGAAATCTAGACTATGAGAACTGTAGAATGATCTATAGTGTAAATTTAAAAAAGTAGGTAAATAACTTTTTGTGGATAAACATTCATATTGTGGCCTTTTCCCTGTTGACCCCATTTCCATAGAAAACTTCAGCCAGTGACTGGAATAATTTGTGCACAGTGTGTCCTACTGTGTTAAGAGTGTTATTGCTAACTCTAACCTAAGAGATGTCATTTTGCTACCAAGTGATCAATTTGATAAAACTGAGAAGCAGGCAGTAGCTAAAAATGAGTTGGATTCCCACAACAGGTACGTTAGGAATTATTTTCCATAAATATACTCTATTTTGGTAACAGTTTGCACCTGTTTTAGGTTGTGATCATGACAACAAATTTAGCACTCCTATTCAAGTTAGGGAGGGGCAAATAAAAGATCAGAAAACTATGATCTCTGGAAAGAATTTTTACTCTAATTATAAATTATATAAATTTATAAATGATAGATTTTCAAATTATACTCTAATTATAATCTATACTCTAATTATACTCTAGTAATAAATTTTTATAATCTATACTGTAATTATAAACTACAAATTTTCAAATTAGTGAGAAATTGTTATATAATTTTATGTCTTTGACCATAAGTTTACACTCATGACTTAATGTACAGCTTTACTCAAAGTTAATTTGGGCTTGTGAGAAATTTTGAGCTTGTAATGAAAACATTAATTAGCTTAAAACATCTTACATATGTTCTTCTAACAGAAAACTTAATATGTGATATAAACATCTGAATGCATGGAAGAGCAATGCTTGATTGCATTGCCAAGTAATACTTCGCCTTTTACAAGGTCTGACTCATACCCATGAAAAGAATTAGGAAGTTTCTATTTGTCTTCTTTCTTCTTCTTCTTCTTCTTCTTTTTTTGTTTTTTTCGGTGCTGGAGATCGAACACAGGGCCTTGTGCTTGTGAGGCAAGCGCTCTAACCTCTGAGCTAAACCCTCAGCCCCTGTTTATCTTATTTAATCCTTACAACTGCCTGTTGAATAGTTTGTCATGACAAGTCATGTCCCACCCAATAATAAGCTACTTTCAGTAAAAAAGCAACTCTCTTTGTTTTCATTCATAATATGGAGGAAAACTCTAAGCAATGTGCAGAATGATAGGTAGCAGAAACTTTCCTTTTTAAGGGTCCACCTAACTACTGACCAAGGTTTTAATGGTAATGGCATAAATATTCAAGTTACGGAGGTTATTCTGAGATTTAAAAGCTACATTTTCTTCTTTAGCCTAATATCATCACTATGAGAGCTCTGTGTCACTTGCTTCAAACAGTTCTTAGGTGGTGCCGTTGTTAAGCCCTGTTCCTTTCAGAACAAAATGGTACTGTCCTTTTTGTAGTCATACACGTATATTTATACAGTGGACAGAATCTTGAATCTTTCCCTCCAATAATCTATATATGTATGATATGTACTAAGTAATGTATGTGCAAATGAATGTGTATAATTTACTTGACACATATGCATCAGTTACGTCTTCATCTAGATTGTATTTATTATTAAAGACAAGAATACTTTTTTCTATATGTTTCAGCACCAGCTGTACATTACGTGGTCCATTGCACATAGTGGGAGCATTTCCATCCTGTTGAATATTTTATGGTCTATCCTCCTTTTTGTAGGAACAATTTAATTTGAACCTGATATGAAAAATTAATGCAGATTCTCCTTTAAAAGTCTCCATTGGAAAGAGCTCTGTAGTTGTCCTCCTAATACCATAGTAGGGGTAAGTGCTTCCATTTATAATTCAAGATCTACTGTTGCTTCCTGTTTACTTTAGCTAAATCGGTGTTGGAAAAATCCTTTTCTGACAAGTCAAAGGCTGCTGCCTGACATCTCACTGTAAAGGTCCAGTTCTGTTTGCCAGGAGGTATTTCAGTGGATTGAGCACTCTTATTTTTCTTTTTTTCCTCTGGAGAGTCCATTACAGTGCTAGTAAAAGAATAAAAAATACATAGACCAACAACACAAAGAATCGAAGTGAGACCACCACAGAAAGGAAATTTCAAAATGATTTTGGCAGCATGACAGCTGATGAAGGCGTGGTCTCTCCTGAATTATTGTTGGGGTGGCCGCAGCCCAGGGGACTCCTTAGAACCTCTGCAGGCTTGTGCCTTTGAATGCCAGGTGAGTGGGAGTCGCATTTGGGCTGAAAAAGCACAGGGCTTAATGGGGTGTTCATAGTCAGAACACTTTGCATTCTCCATCCCTGCCACTACCTTCACCTTATGGTACCGCCAAGGTCTAGACTAGGTGTTTGTCCCTCAGGCTGGTCTCTTGAGAACGTGGCAGAACCGTCCAGGGAGACCCATGGATCTGGCCTGAAAGTTAACTTCCCTGGAGGGAAGCCGCTTGGTGTCCATTCTCTGAGTGAAAAGTGTGTGTTCCAGGACACAGGTGTGTCCTCTGGGTTTTCTGTTGTCTCAGATTTAAGACCCGACTGTCGGATGTCTCAGGAAAACCTGTGAGAAAGCCGGATGGAGATGAAGAAACAACAAGTCATCCCCTGGAATCAGAGCTGAACCAGAAAATGGGAGAGGGGAACAACCTCCGTTAGCATGAGAGGTTTTGAAAGTGGCATCTGTTAAGGAAAAGGTCTTAGAAGGAAGAACCACCAGAGGGCCAGAAAGAACCATTATAAACTGAAACGTGACCCACAAGACCCGACCTTCAAAGAAGGGTTGGTAGAAAAGCGACTTGAGAACACTGTCCAGACTGAAGAACAACAGAAAATCCAGTGCATTTGCTTCGGAAGATGGAACCGAGACTCCCGCCCCTTCGGGGATGCGTGGAGTATATCCCAGTGCAGATGATCCTTCTCTTCTTGTAACTCTTCTGTCATCTTCCAGATGAGTGGAAAGGCGTGGTGCGGCTGGGCATCTTTGTTCCCTGGGGGCAGGAACAGGGATTGGGGAGTGTGGGCTGTTGTTGGGGGGGCAGTGACCCCACATGGGTCTCATTGTCATGATCAGCTCGACTGGGCAGCCCAGAGGGTTCTGTACTACACCTCAGCTTCCTTGGAAGATAATGTCCCTGAGAGGTGGCTTGTCACCAGACTCTGTATGTTGACACCACTTGAGACACTATGTTGACAACTTCAGTGCTTTCCCAAATTCTGAAAAATGGTAGTAATCTTCTGCCTGTCATTTGAGACTCTTTTATAGTTTTCTAATCCTAATAAAGCTATTGTGAGATTTGGAATCGTCTCTAAATGTCCTCACTAGAAGTTTGTTTTCTTTTTCTGAAGCTCAAGGCCACAGTTACCTCCTTCAGTGTGATGTGAGTTTCTCCCACAAACTAGGCCTTACTGGAATACAATTTGGACTTTTAAAAACTAGAGTCGAATGCTTATGTAACTGGATAGAACTTTGAAAAATGTCCATAGAAGACTGAAAACCATCCTGATTATATGCTTCTTGAGAATTTTCAGCATTGTCTCTCCATACATTAAAAACGTGGGACAGTGATCGCCAAGTTGTGGGTAAACTCTCCTTCACCTGAAATTGCACCACCCCCAGTAATTTCATTTCTGCCTTTCATGAGGCCGAAAAGAAATTATTGGGCTTTGCCTTTCTTGCTGTAGTTAGGTGCAGGCAGTGTGGGTTTTCTGACATGTAATGTGTGGGTTGGTTCTTCAATTTGAGGAAAATGACGGTGACCATGAGGCGAGGATTGTTGTCTTCACACTCTTCTGATTTTGAATCTTTGAAGAGAGATGTGCTACAGAGTAGAAATTTGTAGTTTTAACTTTTCTCCTTTAAAGTTTAAATGGACACATAGAACAATGTCAAATAAGTTCTAGCTCACTGAATTCTGAGGAATTCCCAGGCAAACATTCATTGTACTAGAATTTTACCAAATTGAATAATGGTTAAAATAAGTCCATGGACTGGGACTTCGAAATTTGTTATATTCAGTTTTATTTCTATGGCCGTATTTATTTTAATAGGTTTTTTGCTGTAGTTTGAAAATTCAGAGCTTTGCTCACCAAATATTGACTGATATAGTGTTTCTTTTAAAATTAGCAACATTTCTGTGAATTGATTCATCTCTATTTTTTAAGCTAAAATGGCTTGTGTGCTTTTATGGCTTTATAGCTAACATCTTCTTTGAGAGCAGTTTTTCTAGACGTTCTGTGGCATGTAAAAGATCGCTTCAGTCTTGTGCAGAAACATATTCAGGGAAACAGGAGTTCTGGAACTCAGGGTTCGCACCGCGTGGGTTTCAGGACCATCTCCAGTGCTCTCTTGCTAGGAGTCTGACAGTTTGAGTATCAGCGTCGCTCTGTGTCTTTGTGGGGTACTTGCATATTTTAAGTTTTTTAACGTAAATGTTAGCTTGGATTGTGTGCGTGTTTGAAAGCAATCCTTAAGAGGAAAATTGGTCTTCTCAGATTGGAGATGCTGGACCACTTACTGCTTGACTTGTACTTTTGGCATGGGATTCAAAGTGTGTCTTTATCAGGTACAGTTGTGTATTTTGTCCTCATCTGGAAACTTAGGCAGACATTTGTTTTTGTGCTATCTCCCTGTGCTGCTCACCTGTTGCTTCCTGGTTCTCTTGTACTGGGAAGGTGAGAATCCCAGTGTGTGTTGGTGGAATCTGGGGCGAGTGTGTTGCGCTGGCTGACTTCGCACTTCTGTTGTTTCCCTGGAAGTGCTCAGGGCCTCTGAAATGCGGGTTATCTTTGCCGAGCTTCTGAAGAGCTGTAGTTTAAGAGGAGCCTTCTTGAGGAAGAAGGGACGTTGCTCTTAGGTCTTGGGTCCTAAGCACTTGCAGGGCCTGGTGGTTTTTTTTTTTTTCCTTCCAAAAGATTCTCAAGCACGTTGCTTCTGTTCACAGCGCTGGCACCCTGCTGTAGGCCCTACCACTTTTGTACTTTCATAACTGTAGCAGCCTGCTTTTGAATTCTTTTGTTACCATTTAAACCTTCACCTTTTTGCCAGATTTGTTGTATGCAGAGATCTCCTTTCTTAAATGTCTTTGTCCACTTTCTTAGCTGTCCATTCGACATTATTTTCCAGGGCTATGTGCTTAAACTTCACCTTTGTCTTCCTGATTACTTTCTTTCTCCATTTCTCTTTGACTCATCACTCTAATTAGCGTGTACTGTTTTCTCTCACTCAGGGGAAAAAAAAATCCCCTTTTTTACCCCTACTGTACAAACCTTTTATATAATTGAGAGGTAGGTTTTATTTTCCCACTGAAAAGTTTTCTCTGATTTCCGTGTCCCTCATTGATCTCCTCTTCCTCAGAACTCCCTGAATTACCTACTTGGTAATATCTGCTTTGGTGTTCCCAGGAGTTTTTAAATAGGTTGTCAGACCTCAGGACCTCAGATTCTTTGATCTCCTAGATACCCAGGCACTTGGTGGGTGTAAAGTCACAACCCGTTGACAGATTTGTTGTCCCAGTTATAGTACTATTTATTTAAGCATGGTGGTTAAAATTAAGAAAAGTGCTGAAATTACACCAACACACACAAAACTGCAATTTTAAATTTATTTAATATTTTACTGATGTGTTGAAATTTTTTCCCCTCCCTTATCTTGCCAGCAATCAAAGAGAAGTACACAGACTGGACAGAATTCCTTATACGTGATTTGACTGGCTCTCGGACAGCACCTGCCAACCTACTTGAAGGTGTATGTATTGTTATTATGCATCTATTATGTCTCTGAAGCATCCCTGCCCTGTGAACTCAGACCTAATGGCACCTTTGCATATATCCTTCTGCAGATACATGTATATACACAAATATCTTTATTCAAGTAGGCCAACTTCCTGTTTTGTACTGAATTACTTAGCTGATGGGATTTGAATGTCATTGACTAATCTTCCCATGTCAATGTGAATGAAGTTGTGCTGTATATGAATGCATTTTAAAATTCTGTGTGAGGATGTCTTCCTATCATCCTATATGTTTAAGCCTGTCTCCTATATTAGTGAATGTAAACAAAATCCTGTAGAATAACTTTGAATAGGTGATGACTAAGTGTTAAGTATTGAGTTATCAAATCTGTCTTAAGAATGTCTCTAAAAAGGGAAAAATTTAATGAACTCTGGGAGAAAGGTGCAGATTTTGCAGTGTTATTATTATTATTTTAACCTCAAAAACCGTGTTGATACTCTGAGTACCACCAGCTGATAGCCACTTAACAGCTTTTGTTTTGTGACAGTTTATTTCAGTAGCTATGATTTTAATTGTTCGGTTAACAAACCAAAATGATGATTGTTCACCTTTTCAAAGGGACACATTGTTATGTTAATTTATAAAAATGTATTTGCCTACAAGGCTGGTTGAACAAATACCCTTTTTGTATGTTAACATATGTCAATAAAGTTCCTTAGGAGGGTCAGTAATTAGGTACTTTCCAAGCCAATTACCAGGTTAAGTGGTTAAATGTAGAAATAACTCTACATAGTAGTTGAATTTCGCTGATCATGAAAGCGTATTAGACATCTCATCTGCACATAGTCATGCTTGAGTCACTGAATCAAATTACCAGAGTGTCTTGGTTATTAGCGCATTGGCCATCGTAAGACGACGGTCTGTCGCGTTGTTGTTTATGTTTACAGCCCTGTATTAGACCTATCTATTTGAAAAGTAGACATTTTGCTACCACATGTTTTCTAGCTCCAGGCAAATTTGGGTATAAGTCTTTGTGAAAGTATAATGATTTTAACAAATGCATATTTACCTGGGAAGGGTGATTTGTTTGAAGCACAAACTGTTATTCTCTATTTACTTGTGATTTTTGTTGTTGGGTGCAGCCTTGAGTACATGGATGTGTGTGAGGGAGGAAAGGGAAGGGGAGGGGTGCGTAATGGCTGTGCAGAGGATGGGGGTGGTGGGGAGACACCAGACTGTTTGCCAATAGCTTGGATGATGGTGTGAAAAAAATATTATCTTCTGCTGTCATCTGTTTCCATGAGAACCGTAAAATAAAGTTTAAAATAAGGAGTTTTGCTTCTGTTTAAACAGCCTCTGCGAGGGAAAGGCCCTATAGACCTCATTACAGTTGATTCCTTAATAGAACTTCAGGATTCTCAGAACCCTTTTCAGTACTGGATAGTTAGTGTGATTGAAAATGTTGGAGGAAGATTACGCCTTCGCTATGTGGGATTGGAGGACACTGAATCCTATGACCAGTGGTTGTTTTACTTGGATTACAGACTTCGACCAGTTGGTTGGTGTCAAGAGAATAAATACAGAATGGACCCTCCTTCAGGTAAGGGCCAAAGATTTTGTTGCTGTAAAATATTTTACTAAAAGAGGTGGTGTTTTCCTGGATGTATCTCTGGAAAGTTTCTTATCTCTGTGGTACCTTTTACCTCAGAGTGGGTGAATTATAAGTTTGTTAACTCCAGCATACTTTGTGTAGAGAATAAAATCCAAAACTTTAATCAGCAGCATGCTCAAAGGAGAAAGTAATGTTAGAGGCTTTCAAGTAGTCGATTTAGTTCTTTGGAATCACTGGTTCACAAATGAAAGACAGATTGGGCTTTGAACATGTTCTCTTCCTTTTTCCTTAGGGATTTTGATAATCTTACAGATGGGTTCCACAGTCTCCATCGGCCCATTTATCCATCTATGTCTATCTTTCCCTCCCTCCCCCATCCACCTGCAGACTCGCCATTCCCAACCATCCATATAGCTGTCCGTTCACATCAACCCATCTCTCCATTCATATATCTCTATTTTCATCCATTTAATTACCCATGCACCCATTCATCTGTCCACCTGAATGTCTAAGTCACATGGATTATATAATCCATGCTGACCAAGAAATAGTACCAAGGAGAGCATTATGGCACCGACACCCCCACTCCAGCACGCCATCCGTTTTAGATAGCTTGAAATGCACTGTCAAGTGACTTTGCACAGAGTTGATTGAAGAGAATAGTGCATTATGCTTTCTGACATACCAAACTGGTCAAAAACCTCAGTATTTATAAAATAATTGTGCTTGAATGTTTACTATGTGCCAGGTGATTCTACATCTGCTATGTTGTTTGTTTTGATTCCAAAAAGGTGCTGTGCGTTTGGTGTGAATTTCATTTCACAGCAGATTAAAATGAGGCTGGGGCGAAGCTATTGATCCAAGCTTCCCTGGCTGGTAGGAAGAAGGGGCTCCAGTTCAGATCCCAGGTCCTGTGTGCATTTCATCCCATTTACCCTGCTGCCTCGTACTGGTCTTACCGCCTTTTTGATGGGAACCCTCAGAGCAAAACTGTTGGAGTCTCGTGGAATTAAAGATGCTAAACCAAGGAAGAAATAACTCCTTTCTATCAGAAATTGTTGATCTTCATTCTGATCAGTTTTGCAGGTATATCTGAAGGAAGTAAAATATCTTGCTTTATTAAAAGCAAGAAAATTTCTCTCCTGTATTAGTGTCAGTCTTGAATACGTGAAGGTGAGAGGTTATGTATACCTTTTATGCCACTCAAGGGCTTTAATTGAAAAGAGCTTCCTGGCTCTGGATTCTGTGTGTTTGCGTCTGTATTAAATCTGACAGGTGTATAGACACGTAACCTGGTATTATATTCATATCGTTGTTGCCAAGAGCTTGAGAGGCAGCCAGGAAATCCTTTTATACCCTGAGCAGTTCTGGATGCTGACAAACAAAAGGCCTGGGCATATTGTGAGAAAAGATCTGGGCTTGGTTTTGCTTTGGGATTCACCACCTGGCAGGAAAAATTTACTTTGTAGGGAAAGGTGGGTATATAAATCTCAGTTTAGTGCCTAATTGCTTTATAAATTTTAGGGGAAACATACACTTGCCTGTACAAAAATTTATAGCAAAGCAAATACTTTCTCATAGCTTCTTACTGTCTCGGTCGTGTTCTTTTCCTGTGAAATCCTGGGCCTCAGAAGGGAAAGTGTCCTGTAGAAACTTAGGAAACATTTTCTTCTGAATTCTCTCCCTCTTGAGATAATTTCATGCTTTTTAGTATTGGAATGAATGCACTTGAATGTCTTAGAATTTTCTGAACACAAGTTGTTCATTTTACTGAAGAGTTCATACAGGTCCTTAATGACTTTGAAAGAAACATGTATCATCAAAAGCTCACTTCTCCAATATTTAAATTGTCGGCAAGGAGGGTTATGTTTGGAAGGAATAAACTAAGAAATGAAAAGACACTCAAAATGTGACTTATAGTTCCTTAAATGTGGGAGTTACGAGATGAAAACTGGATTCTCTTTCCTCATTCAGTGAAGCAGCACCCTTGAGAAGAAAGGCAATTACTGCCTAGATTTTTACACATGGGAACGGAACTCGATACTTTGGATTTGTGTAAATTAATTTCAGGTCCCAGTGTGGCTTGTACAACTTACCTGGTAGCACCATTTCCTTTACTGAAATACAAATGGCAATAAAATTTTAGACTTGCATAGAAAATTCTAGGTTAATTTTCTTATTCCTAAACACTATGCCTGGCGTTAACTGAAGGTGCAGTTGAGGTGGAAGGGTGGTGGTAGGGCCGATAGTAGACGCCTTGGGTGTCCTTGAGAGGAAGGCTGTACGAGCTGATGCCTCCCAACACTGTCTTCATTCTTCAGCACTGCTAACACTCTCACTGCCATTAAAAATAGTCCTAACTTTTCTTTCAGCTTTATTCTCTTTGCTTTTTAAAGAGCACGTTATTTCCCAATGACTTAGTACCAGTAGAGGTAATAGAAGAAACAGGCAAAAGGAAGTAGCTGGAAAGTTATTCTTCAGAAACTCTAGGAGAAGGTACTTGATTTGATGCCATCCACCTCTGAGAATACATAGTTACTGAGCCTTTCAGTGTCTGGCCTGAATCAGGGGACACGGCATTCTGGTGCTTGGGATGAGAGAGAGTGGAAGAAGCCACTGAATTCTGCAAAATGGGGATAATTATTCATGTTCTGGGCTGTGAGTTATATAAAGTACATTCAGTGATTAGGATTTTTTTTAGAGATTCGAACTGATCAGAGTTTGGGTTTTCAAGAAGTTTTAATGGATCTTTGAGGTCAGGGTTCATTTAAGACCTCTGGTTTCCTACTTTCTGGAAGTTCAGAAAACAAGACAGACTTTTATGTGTCCCTTTTAGCATCTAAAGAGGTGAAACTTTTTGAGGGCCACCCCTCCATTTCTAACATCGTTTCATAATTTTTCCTTTTAAAATCCTTCTGTCATCCATTACAAATTTTAAAAAAATTGTTTTAAGTAGCTCCTGGAGTCAGGAAGTTTGTGAATCTAACTTAAATTCTTTCTGCTGACATTGTTTCTCTGTCCAAAAAGAGTTGGTGCTTTCAGTATTTGCCTGCTTGGGTTGCCATAAGTAGTTCAGGCTGGGAGGCTTCAACAGCACACTGCTCTTCTCACAGTTCTAGAGAGTGGAGGCCTGAGCTGAGGATGCCTGGATGGTCGGGGTCTGGTGAGGACTTTCCGCCTGGCCTGTGGAAGGACACCTGTTGCCTGGGTCCTCACACAGTGGGTTGAGACAGCTCTGTTATTCTTTCTTATTAGCACACTAGTCCCACCGTGAGAACCCTTGCTACATAACCTCCTAACCCTGGTCACCTTCCAGAGACCCCCTCCTGCTAATACTGTCACATGGGGGTGTAGGGCTTCTACATATGAGTTGGGGCGGGACACAAGCATTCAGTTTGTAATACTTTCCTGTATGGTATCTTAACCATAGAGTGATCACTCTTCACCGGTAAGACCTAGTGCAAAAGGAGAGCACAGAGGTGTGGCGGGAGTTGAGCACACAAAAGAATGGATCACTCCTCAAGTCTTCCATTTATTTATTTATGGTTATGTTCTGCTTCCTGCCCTCAGAATTACTTTCTACAGAACAACTTGCCAGACCCTTGCTTGAAGGGAAATGGCCTCATTTTCTTGTGGGCTTCTAGTTACAGGTGAATGAGGACACATGTTAATTACTTGCGACTTCCTCACAAACAGGAATTGGGATGATGTACGCTATTAAAGCATCTGCCACACAATCATGTAAAGAATATGTTTTATGTCCTTTTAATAGAGCTGTTTATTGTCCATAAACTTCTGGTGTAACTAGAGCTCTGTCTCCCAAAACGCACACAGGGGACACTGTTCTCTACTTCTTGCTTCTGCGAGGTGTTTAGCCCTGCAGGTGGCTGAGCAGACTGACAAATCTGCAGTTGAGTTTCACCTTTTCAGGAAAGAAGGAAGCCTTGCCATGGGGTTGGATTCCACTACAGGGCATCATAGCTGCAGAAAGAAGGGAGAGGATCCTAAGCTTGTAGGATGGAGGCAGAAATCACCTAGAACTCAGGGTGTGCATTCCTTGTGTCTCTGCCAGGGAGAGAGAGGGAGGTGGCATCGCATGGAGGGAGGAGCCAGGTTCATGGGTGTGACTTGCAGGCCAGTTCTCCAGTGCCAGTGTGTGTGAGCCTGGGGTCAGGAGGCTCTGGCAACCTGAAAGGGTTTGCACCCCCCAGAGTTCTGATGGTTCACATCCAAGGCCATGCTGGGTTTCCATTCCTAGCGACCTTGTGTATTTTTTTATAACTACTCTTTTACCCTGTCTCAGAATCCCCTTCCCTTACTCGGAGCACAGTCAAGGGTGAAACTGGTCAGGGTTATGGAGGTTATGGAGCATGAGAGCGAAGGGGGCCAGCACCCTGAGTCTGAGCTGTCTTTTCTCTCACCTTTTGCGTCTTCAGGTTCATTTTTGGATATCCACATCATTTCTCATGAGTTGGTCCCTTCCCTATCACAGTGAGATCAAGTTTCTCATTTGGCTACTCTCAGCTGGCTGGAAGGGTGATTTGCTCACCTTTCTCCAGGAGGACTCCTGTGTGGGCACCGTTTTCCATTATATCTCCCTCCGAACCCCTGCCTTGCTCGCCGCCGCCCTTTGAGTGGCCTCCCCCTCCTTGAAGGCTTTGCTGCTGTGCCCCGAACTCCAGCCGTCAGTTTTAGAGTATCCTTCCCACCCTCAGGGAACAGTTTAAAGGGCTCCATGAATTGGCCTCCTTGCCTTGTTTGTGGGACCTTGTGACAAGCCACATCACCCTCAGTATGCCTCGTCTCACCTGTAGAGGAGCCATTCATTCATTTATTGAGTTCCGACTATGTGTCCCCAAATTTGTTAGATATTGCTAAGAAAAACCACATCTGTTTTTGTTCTGACATAGAAATAGGAAATTGGGAAAAATAAAATTCTCTCCAGAAGAAGAATGTGTCTCAACTGCTAGAAAGGGTTATAGACAATATATACAGCCAGAGGATATTTTGTCAAAAACTGCCCTTTGTGTGTCTTTGTGTGACAAGCAGTGACAACAGGCAGTGCACTACTAACTTGGCTTGTCCTGGCAGCATTTTGCACCCACCTTAATTAGTCCCGAAACGACTAAGTAAACTGCTAAAACAGAGGGGCTTAAAGCTCAAGGTGAGTTCAGAAGCTATGAGAATCCAAGAATATGACTCCATGCTAAAAAAGCAGACATGCAAGAAATTAAAAATATAGCCCAAAGGTTTAATGTTGCCTTTTAACTGTGCTTAAATTCATATTCATATCCTAACTGTCTATCTGAAGTAGCCTGGGTTGATATAGTGAAGGTATAAACATATCTACTTCCAGTGAGTGCTTCTGCAAATCCTATTTTGATAAGGTTTTAAATCTATTGAGATCAGGCCATAAAATTCCCCTGCACTTTCAGCAATAGGTAAAAACAGTGCTCAACATTTTTTCCCTTTTAATTTTGCATTCAGACTGTGTAACCTCTGTGCATAAATCTCTCTCCCCTCACTGCCTGGGGAAAAATATGGGCAACATGTGGTGTGTTAGCAACATTTCAAGTGTAAATACAAAACCTGGTTGGTAAATTTTAATTTACTCTTTAATAATTTTCTGACTTGTATGGACTATTTTTAGCATATGAGAGCTTAGAGATTTGGTGAAAAATATGCAGTAATAACTGCAAATGCCTGACAAGAGTCGTTTGTAGTTTAGAAACTTACAAGATAATAAGTTCTTCATCATTGCTTGGTACATCTTGGGTGATACATGGAATTTGGGGGCTGTAGATGACTGAAGGTTCTGCTAATGTGATTAATACCATTAAATTACTTACAGAGTGCTCACAAAATGCATACAAATATTCCTCGAGGAAGAGCCGTATTAAGTTTATTCTTCATTTCTGATAGCAGAATCCCACGTTGCTATTTAATTTCAGAAACTCCCGTTAGCAGGTGGCCGTTTATGGCAGGCAGAGCCTGAACTCTGATGATTTCTGAAAATGCTGGATTGTTATGGAAGTAAAGGAAGATAAAATTCAAGAACCTCCCAGCAGAACATTGTAGTCCTTAAACTCTTCTGTGGTTTGCTGTTGATACAGAGATCTATCCTTTGAAGATGACCTCTGAGTGGAAATGTGCTCTGGAAAAATCCCTTATTGCTGCTGCAGAGTTTCCTCTTCCGATGGAAGTTTTTAAGGTAAGTTCTTGCTTCTCAGCAGTTTATCTGCGCTTTCCAAGCATAAGCGGTTGAAAAAGGTTTTGCCGTCGAATCCTTTCTCACTGGTAAAGAAGCTGTCTTCTTGACCAGTTTCTGTTTCAGATGTTTAAATTTACCGTTAGATTTACTGGTGCGTTTTACTGTTTTTTCAAACAATCATCTTTGTAAATATCCATATTATAAGAGGCTGATTTAAAATTTTCCAGGTTATTGTTTTTCTCTAGAATATAAGCCTCCTTTTCATCACCTCATCTCCTGCTAAGAAGCGAAAGAAGATAGAGCCAGTCTGATTTTACTGTTTGTTTGATAAAAATGATTGAGAATGATGTTTCTCCTGATGGCTTAATTTTCTTGATGGCTGAGGAATCTTGTCGTGAGCCTCTGTTACACACTGTGCTTTCTGCTGGGTGCTCCTACAGGGGGGAAGGACTAGGAAACATATCTCAGCTGAAGCGGATTGCCAAGATCTTAGCACTTTTAAAGTCATGCTTGGAACATAGTGTTTCCATCCTCTTCCGATGACTGGGAGAGGATGTTGTATTCTATAGCGTGTACAGGAGAATGTGCAGAGTCTGATGCTCCTGTACAGATTCCTACCTATATTTTATGAGCTCCTGCTCACCCTCGTTTTCAGACACAGCTGGTCTTAGTAGCTTGTGAGCCTTTTGAGGATTCTGCAGTATTAATTGGGTTGGCTCTCGGCTTTTCTGCTGAAGACTTCTATTTGGCTTTGCTGAATATGTTAGATTAGTTAATTCTTTCTTGTTCATCAGCTGTTTTAACTTCCGTACCTTTGTTACTGCTGAGTGGACTCATCTTTTTTTTTTTTTAATAGTCTCCTTAATGTAGTTTTGCTTATAGTTTTTGGGAGGAGATAAAATTGGTGTAAGTTTTTAGTCTGATGCCTTAAACTGGTATTGCTATTTTAAAAATTCTTGTTTGGCCTCTTTTGTGAAATAAAGCTTCATATTTTCCAAGGCACACCAAGCTCAGAGTAGTTTCACAGTGCCTCCCTTTGTAGTCTTGTGTTGGGACAGGTCTCTGGCCAGTGTACCAGGTTGCCTCCACACTGGACTTTTTGTTTTTTAAATCCCTCCTATACTTGATTTGTTCTTTTTGCTAAATTCCTACTCATCCTCCAATCTCAAATATGAATTCTCCCAAAGAATCCTTTCGTGGACCCCTGGACTTTGTCCCTAGCCCAGGTGAGCTTGGTTTCTCTCGGGAGTCCTCGTAGCATCCTTTTTTGCCACAGTTACTGTGTGCGTAATCCTTGGTGTGATTCTATGCATGATACCCATCTCTTCTTGCTAGTTTTGAAGCTCTGATAAGGCAAGGGTCATATCTGCTTCTCTGTGTTGGGAATATGGGTTCTTGCCTATGGTAGTATTTACAAAATGTCTGTCAAATAAGTGAACAGATTCTTGTCATATGTACTTAAGTCATTGAATATAAAAATTGTGGGTTAATAGAGATAGATGAATTGGATGTGCAGACTTGTTTATAACAGGCGCTACTAAGACTCAGTAGGTATAAACACTAATAATCCTTGATATATTTTTAATTAGAAATTAACTAATTCATCAAACATTTATTGAGCAGCTATTCTTTGCAAAAGGCTGTTCTGTACTACAACCTGATTTGAGGGTTTAACAGTTTGCTCATATTTTCCAAAATATGATTACCTTCATTTCCCACCTTCATTTCTTCCTAGGTGAATTGAGACCCTCAAAATCATTGTCTTTCTCAGTGTTTTATTCATAATTAAGCATTACTTTAAGAGTAGATGCTGAATATTACTTTTGGACCTTACAGAAGGAAGGATGTGTGGGGGTAGACAGTTCAGAAAAATAAAAGTTGGTTATTTTGAATATTATATGTTAGTAAAGTTCATGTGTTTATTTAGCAATGTCTTTTATTTCAATTGGAGAGAAGAAAAATGGGCAGCTTCCTAGCCATATTTATATGGGTCAGTATTTGTATGAGAATCAGCTAAGGTTATGAGGCCTCATGAAGTCATGAGAATTACAACTTGATTGGTTTCCTATGGTTGTTGTAATAAATTTCCATGGACTGACTTACCTATAAAAACGGAAGTTTATTTGCCCATGCTTTTGGACGCTACAATTTGCGTCTACATATTAGTATAACCAGAGTCCTCTGCCTGACAGCTCTGAGGGAAAAACTGCCTCATGAATCTGTCTTCAACTTCTGGCCACTGTGTTGGCATCATTCGGTTCTCCGCTTCTGTCTTCACCTGGCCTTCTGTTCTCTGTGTGTGTCTGTCCACACGTCGCTCTACTTACCAGGACACTGGGCACTGGATTAAGGCCCGTGCTAATCCACCATGAATCCATCTTAACTGGGTTCATTTGCAAGGTTCTCTTGCCAAATAAGGCCTCATTCACAGGTTCTAGGCGGACATGAACTTTTCAGGGACACTGTTGAACTCAGTATAACCACATTTACGTGTGCTCAGTAATTGAAGAAGTGAAATACTAGTGTTCTCTGCTGAGTTCCTCCGCTTATAAAGAGAGGTAATTAAGTTCAGAAAAATTACACGGAATTAGTTTAAACTGTCTTTGCAGTTGCTTCTCTTAGGAAAAAGGACCAGAGAAATTTTCTCTTTCTCATTTTAGAAGTTCCAGGAGGTGCTATTCCTCTGCTGGGTCTCCCCAAATAGAATATCTAAATGTGTAAAACAAAATAAAACAAAACAAAAAAAGAATATCCAAATGTGTGTATATGTATATATCTTCCCCCTCTCTGTTGGATCATGAGTGTTTCTCAGCAGTCAGACTTACTTCTATTTCTTGCATTGTAGTAAAAAGAATTCAGCAGTGAATCATCTGAGATGCATGTTGTTATGGAAAATTGCCATCATGTTCAACCCTTATGAGGCAGAAGTCAAAGCTAAGCACATTTAATCGCTAGAGACGAGCAGTATTTCCAAGCAATTCTTTTTATTATTTTTACACTTTAGATAAAATGGGCATTTGGATGGAATGCATCTCCTTATGCTGCAGCTTCTTACTTTGGGGGACAAGGTCCCATGTCTGTGTATCTGTGTCTCTACCTGCAGTCGGATCAAGTTCATGTGTGCTGTCCTCTTCCATCTGGAACAGAAACAGTGTACCAGCAAGCTCCTGGTTAGGACTGCTGTTGTTTGCCTTTGATTCGAGAGAACATTCTGAATAATTTAGGGATACTCCATTTTATAAGGAATTCTAACTTACCTTATTTGGAAAATGCAGATCATCTCCACAACACACAATTCAAAGATAAACTGTTGATGACATGAGAAAATAAAAACAGAGGGGCTTTAAAACACCCATTTAACTTTTTCTCTTAAAACCAACCTCATTATTTGGAGTCCTAAAAGATTCATTGACAGTATTATACTGGTACTAATTTACTCTTCAAAAATAATGAGGATATAAGGTGACCCCATGGCACATCAGCTTGGCCTCTCACTAGATGCTCAGACATTCGGCCTGTATCACACAGTCAGGAATCTGCTTAAGTAAGCCAGGCATAGTGGCCCACACCTGCAGTCCCAATCTCAAGTTTAATGTAGCCTGCGCAATTTGTTGAGACCCTGTCTCCAAATAAAAAGCTCTGGGGATGTAGCTCAGTCGTGGGTTCAATCCTCAGTACCATTTAAAGAAAAAGAATCTGCTTAAGAGACTTTAACATGTGAATAAAACCTTTACTTGACGTAAGTTACATCTACCTATTCTTCAGCCTCCATAAGTAATCATTTGATTTAACTTGGCGCTTCCCACTGTCAGATAAAATGAGGTACTTTGGTTCAACAAAAGCTTTGGTTTTTCTCTTTTCTAAAAATCTGTTAGAATGCTTTTCTCTCAGAGCTTATTTCTGTCATAAAACAAGGAAATTAATATGACAGGACTACATCGGCTTTTTGGCCAGTGAAGTCTCTTAATGCCTCAACTTCCCAATTCATTGCTGGCTAAGATATCATTAAAGGATGTATTGAAATGAAGTTTAAAAGTAGGGCCAAAGGAGACTAGAAAACAGCCTGCTGTGGATGACTGTGATACTTCTTCCTTTGTCCAACATTCATGAGCCTTCTGTAATTGCTACTACTTTTCACTCTGCTATTCTTTCTTTTGATTGGGTTTCGTTGTGGCGTTTCCATATATGTATATTATATATTTTGATCATATCCAACCCATCTGTCACTCTCTGCCATTCTTATAAATTGTGGTCTGTCTACCTCTGTAACTTCAGTTGTTGGCAAATCTTAAATTATGAAAGTTTCACCGATAACTCATGTATCCATCATGAGACTTATGAATCAGAAACAGCAGTTCCCAGTTTCCCACTTAGTGGAAATAAAATATTTTTTTCCTTAGAGAAAAGAAAAACATAACCTAGGCTAGGTAAACATTCTCTAGCTAAATTCATTCATCACCACATTTTGTAATGACAAATGTACTTGAAATGGCACTAAAACCCAGGATCCAGGGATAAACCTATGAAAAGGGAAAATTTTCAAAACTTTTTGTCTTTATTCTTTTTTTTTTAATAGTGTTGAAAATTTCACTGTGTTTGAAATTCCCAATAAGCTATGTAAGAGATTTGCAGTGGTGTGAAGGGAATTGTAGATAGACAAGTGAGACATGAGGCCCCCAGACCTTGGCAAACTAGACTTGATCCCTTGTCTCCTTTGGTCTTTGCACTAAACTCCTGCAATGATGTTATACATCGTTTCCTAGTTAAACAAACAGAAACTAGAGACACAACAAGCTTGGAAAGAGGGTCAAGATCACTCTTGGGTTCCATGCTAGAGCTGGCTAGAGTGACTGGTCTCTGCTTTCCAGTCAGTTTATCTTCTGTACCGTATTGTGCACATTCTAACCTATTCTCAAGTGTGTATTAGAAGTGAGTAGATGAGACATGGCTGAGCAGCAACTCCTCAATCCTTCTGGATCCTTCTGAGTTATTTCCTTTTATTTGGAGCTCAGGAGTGACGTGGGTTTTGATGTAATATGGACATCCAGTACTTGAGTCAAGGATCCTGTCTGTTGCTGCCTCCCTGGCCAATTTCTAATCGATGTCTGTGACCAGGGTGGAGGTCAGGATGAGTGAGCCTCTGACTTCTTCATCAGGACTCACAGCAGGTCAGAAGTGTGCCTGGTCTAGGTAAAGTCACACGTCAGTTAATGACCTGAGAAAGCGTCCTCGTGTGATTTCATCATTGTGTGAACATCACAGAGTGTACCCACACAAACTTAGGTTGCTTCATGCGGCCGGGAAGGTTGGGGAGCCTGGGAAGTTCGAGGCTGCTGCTGATGTGACACAGCATACTGCTTTACAGTAAATTTATTTTTAATGAGTACAAGTGCACTGTAAAATAACAATAAAGGCATAGTAAATGCACAAACCAGTAACACAGTGGTTCATTATGAGTATCAGGTGTCATCTAACGCACGTAATTGCGTGCGCTCCACTTTATGTGACTGACAGTGCAGCAGGTCTTTTTACTCCAGCGTTACCACAAACTCTTGAGTAACGCATTACACCACAGCACTATGATGTCACTGGGCAACACGAATGTTTCAGCTCCGTTATAATCATACAGGCTACCGTCATCTGTGTGTTCCATCATAATGTGGTACATGACTGTATTTTGATAAAATGCCCAGTCTGTCGATGTCCTTCGGCAGCTCGATTTCTGTCACTTTTGATATAAATAGCTGTTAAATCGATTCAGAATAATATTCCATAACTGGTAGGAGTTAGAAAGTACCCTCAAAATTTATGAATAAAGGACTTGCCCTACTGGCAGTGTGATAAGTTCAGTCAAGTTGGGGCTAGCCTCAAGCTGTGCCTCTGATCTTTTCTTCTTCGAGTCTCCGGTTCTTTGTTCATTAATGTTTAATAAACAGAGGGAAGGGGCAGCTGAGAGAAAACTAATTCCTGAAAAGAAATGGGAAGTGATCTGGAGACGGGGCAGATGGGCAGGAAAGAGAAAGGGAAGTAAAAATGATTAAGATGCTCTGCACAGGTGCCCCAAGATGAATGTAATCATTATGTATTGCAAATGTATACTAATAAAAAGTTTGTACCCTGAATTTAAAAGTAAATGCTTTATTACGAGGCCTTTTTTTTTTTTTTAATGCAAGCAAGTAAACAGAGTCATTCTGTGCAACATTACCTAAGAGTGTGCATTCTGCCCGGGACACCCTTAAGATTGTGTATCCCGTGACTTTTTAGTGTTTTTAGTTTCAAGCTTTGAGTTATGTACTTTTTGTTTCGATTGTAGATTTAGCCCAGATGATGGAATCTCTTCTGTATTTCAGCATCTGATACCTCAGTTAGAGGCCAGAGAGAGATTGTGGCAGAGAGGGAACAGCTTTTCTTGCTCATTTCATCCAGCACAGCCACAGTGCTAAGGGAGGACGTAGGCAGCTCCCTTCCAAGGTTTCTGTGGTACCTGATTTCTTCTCTTATTCAGCAACAAAAAATACTTGCAGCTGAGTTTGGCTTTCAGGTGGGAATTCTTGGAGTCTCTCGGGATTTGTTTCAAGTCCCATAATTGGACACACCTTCGTTTCTTTGGCCAAGTCATTGAGCAGTAAGTGTTTGTAGGAAACATGGTTGGTACCTCCTACTCACACAGGGATACGCAGACAGTTCTTTTATAGAAAGGATGTTTGGAGAATAGGTTCTTTGTCGTCAGACTGCTCTCCTCGGTATTGTCCACCTTACCCTGGAGAGTTTTCTACGCAGTGCCTGCGCCAGGCCCTCTTCCTTCGAGCCTCACCTGTCCTGGGCTGCACACATTGGTTCTGCAGGGCTTGTGTGACATATCCTACTTCTGCCATTCATCCTGGGGCCTACAGACTTGAAGAGCCTTGTTAAGAAGAATCTCTCTGGCGTGGCAGATCACAGAGAAGTTCAGGTTGTGTACTGCCTGTCCTTTGCTACTTCCAGGAGTGAGAGGTAGGGTACGTTTGCCATCATTCTTTGTGCATTCCGGGTTCTCAAAGTGAAACCCGTGAATTATGTAGCAAAAAAGGATCATGAGAGCCATCTTGTTTTTATGAGTATTAGAGAAAAATCTTATAAGGGATGTAATAAAGGGGGCAACTCTGGTCAAACAATAAATGTAACATAAAAACCCCCAAATCCAGACACGTAAAGAGTTTGCTATAACAGTTGCTTCATCCTAGAGGCTGAATGCTGCTGACTGCAGTCTGTCAGACAGAGAGTTGGTTTTAATTCTAAACATTAGGAATTGAAGAATATAGTCACCTTTTAGTCATCTCCTCCAGAAGTTGTCACTCCCAAGGGGCCTCTGTTCATCGTCCGTAATTCTGGCTCTGACCAGTTTCTTTGGCTACAGAGAAGGTGAGACAGTATTAGCATGAACTTAATGTGATGGTTATAAGGGGCATCTGGGAGGTAAATCTCTTGTTTATAAAATAAGACACACTTCAAAGTGATCGTTGTGTCATCTTTTAATTTTTAAATATTCAAATTGTAACCTCCTTAAGAAGAATAGTTAAGAATAGGTTGTAGAGAATTTTATTATAGATTTAAGCCACAAGACTTTTTTCTCCCTAAACGTGACACAGAGCCTTTGCAGCCTTGCTCCTACTTTTAATGTGCGCAGTTCCTTCCCTGAATAAGCATTTGCAAATAGAGATCTCTTGGGTGGAGACACCAATGTAAAAAGAAGTTTGAATTTGGGTTTTCAGAGGTGTAAGAGTTAATGGAAAGTGAGGACCTGGTGCCACACAGCAGTGTGGCCTTCACTTTGACCTGCACGTACTCCCTCCTGCACCCTGAGGTGGCTGGCTGTTTTTACTGGATATAAGTAAAATGTGTGGAAATCATTTGGTGGTCCTGGGTTTTCTCTCTTTATTCATTCACCATGTCCATCCTTCTTTGAGCCTCCTTGTCTTCATGACAAAGGTCAAACATAAGGTTGAGTTTGTCTCTGATTCTCTCTCCAGCTCCATTTGTAATGAAAAGGGCCAGGAAAAACAAGTCAGGTAAACTTCTGCATGAGTATATATCTGTGTTGAATATTTTTAAAAAAGGAATGAATAGATTCAGAATAGCAGAAACATGACATAAGACTCTTAAGATTTAATAAGATTCACTGGGAGTTGCTTGCAAGATTTCCTGATCTCAGCAGGATCCATCCTCCCTATGCTCCATCTTGATACTCCTCATAGTAAATGTGTCCATCTACACACACGTATGTACAGTTCTTGCCCTCACAGAACCTCTGTGGTTTCTGAGCTTGTGATGATTCGGAGACTGCAGGTCTGTAATGAGTGGACCACGAGCAAGGCATGGCTGAGGTATTAAATTCCAGCTTCCTGTGTGACGTTACCTACCGTGCAGACATCTCTGGAATATATATTAACCCTTCCGAACTGCCTGAAATAGCCACAGAGGCACAGGAGGAAAACACCAGCTAAGCCCTGGGTAATTCTGTGAATGCCAGCATCATCCTCCAAAGGAGCTGTTACAGAGCGATTGGTGATAACTCCTTTAATTGTTGAGCACCAGCAGGATGACAGACATTATGCTGGGCCGTCGCCGTATCTTACCTTTGTTCTGCCAAATCAGCTAGCCTGGTAGGTATTTGAGGTCTTTCTGTTGAGACTGAGGGAATCCAAGGCTCAGAAAGTTGATTTCTCATCGTACTTCATACAGAGAACTTGTCATAGAGCAGGACTCAAACCTGGATCTGTCAAACCAGGAGGCCAGTTTATTTATTCAAACCTGGATCTGTCGAACCAGGAGGCCTCCTGTCGAACCAGGGGGCTTTTAACAAAGAACCAGAAAAATGAATTCTGAGAGTATCAGGTATCGCATATGCAGTGTTATTTGGTGTGGAATATATTGATCAACTCCTTGTCATTCACTTGCTTTTGGCGGGGGCTCTCTGGGCATTTTGAGCTGGATCATTCTTTATTGAACTAATCAGTAAGTGCCCCTGCTTGGTACCGAATATACCTGGGAAGGCAGGAGTGCTGTCATGTAGAGTTAGAACCACTGGTATAAGCTATGAGTAGGGGCCCCATTTTTCTTGACAGTGATGGGTTTAGGAAGAGGCTAGTGACCAATGTATGAGTGGAGTCTGGAGTGAATTTCCTTGCTTTTAGGAAGCGGCATAAGGAAGAGTGGTTCTCTGTCTCCTTCCTTTGTTCTTTAGCTGAACTTTTACAGTCATTTTGAGACCATGGGGGACCGAACTGGGGGAAGCTGTCAAATCTGCGGTGTTGAAGAAGGACAGCAAGAACCCGGGTCATTTTTGACATTGTTGATTGTTCACCAGTCTCGAGCTGCCCTTTCTCTGATATTCTTTGCTGCAGAAGAGAATGGACTTCCTTATGGTTTAGCCAGATTGAGTGGAGTTGCTGGTCTTCCCATGTGAAGGAGCTCGAGTGGATAAAACTTTCCTCAGGGACCAGTACCAATCCAGGTGACTGCTCTGCTCACCCGAGGGTTACAAGCGATGGCTTAGTCCTTCTAAATAACGAGCCCATTGCTGCCATGGTGGCATGCTGGGGAGCCAACAAGTACTTGAGCCACTGTTGTCATCATATGCATCATATGGGTGTCTGCTGGCAGAAGGCCACGTAGGACTCACCGGTCCTGTTCAGTGAGCATCAAGATGTGTCAACAAGGAAGAGAAGGTCTGCCTGGCTGCTGGAGCTGCAGGGCTGAGGGCTTCAAGTGTGAGTTACTGCTGCAGGTGGAGGCAGAGAATCAAGTGATTTTGAGGCAGTGTGTCCAAAGTGACGAGCGAAGAGACTATGTGTGCGTGTGTCATGTTAACTACACCTGACTTACAGCTTCTCTGTACTTAAATCAATGGTCTTCAACTCCAGGGCACAGGGGAATTTGTCCCTCAGTGAACATGTGACAGTATCTGGACACATTTTAATTGTCACAGCACAGGGAGGGGTGCTGTTGGCATCTTGCGGATACGGTCTGGAGGTTCAACTGAACATCCTGCAGTGCCCTGGACAGTCCCCACAACTAAGAATAATCTGTTCTCAAATGTCAGTAGCCCTGGTCTAGGAAGAGAATACTTTTCAGCCTTGGAACACGTTGGTCCGTTGACGACCAGGACAACTGTGACTTGGGAGAAGCTCTGGAGACTGGAAGTCTTACTAGCTCTGCCCCAGTAACATTGAAGGTTTCAGCAGAAGGGGCGTGACTGGATAATTGTGTCCACTACATCCTGCCAGTCCCCCCCATCACCCCATCACCCCATCACCCCCAGCTGCTGCCATGCTGTTTTGCACCTCACAGGCTGCGCAGAGCCTGCCTTTGGGAACACGAGGTGGCTTCCTAGCTTGTTGGAAGCCAGTTAACTCAGCAGGGGAGAGAAAAGACAGCCTGTTTGCCTACACAACCAAAGTGGGCACTGGATTTTTCTTCATTTTGCTGTAAGGAAGGGTGACTTTATTTCTTGCTACTTACTAATGGTTTTAGGATGCTAAGTGTAAATCAACAAGAGACATTCTCATTGTTTTTGTTGTTGTTTTTAAAACAATTTAGTACCAGTTTGGGGGTTTACTGGGACATAGGTGTAGTGTAACTGCCTGTTATAAATCATGCTGTTCAGGTTGAAGTACAAGTACATAATGTTATAATATCACATTTCTCATTACTAGTTTTTAGCTTGATAGAATGCACACAAGTATATAAAATTGCTGTTTACAGCTATAAATAAAAATGGAAATGCTTATTACTTTTCAGCTTATAAATGTATTACATTTTTGTTGTAAATATTTCACTGGATAAATATAAATCAGTGTGTTGGAATTGATATGTAATAATAGTATTGGTTTTTATTAAATGCTGGCACCCTAGTTAGTGTCTGTTTTTTCATGAAATTAAAATTACAAGAGTCATTTTCTAATGAATGTATGAGCACTAGATCACTGGCAAGACAAAAAGAAACAATATGATCAGCGGCACTGGATTTTTATTTTTTAGTATGACATGTGCTGATATGAATAAAGGAATTAAAGCATAGTTCATTGTATATCAATTCCAATGTAATACTAATTAAAACCTTCCTTTGACTTTACTGAAGCCTGTTCTTAGAAATTATGCAAATTATTGAGGCCTTGAAAAGAAGCATATGCAATGTTTGAGTTCCCAGTAGATAAAAAAAAAAAAAACCGGCATGTTGAAACTGAAAAAATTAATGCTCTACAGGATTTTTATGTAAGCAGAATACACAGAAACATTTGATGCTTAAAAAAGACTGGGGATATGTGAATTTTATTTCTTTTTTTTGTCTTTTTTATTTCACATCAGTATAAGCAAAAAGGAAGAGCCAAAGAGTTAAAGATTGACCCTCAAATTGTTGCCTCCAGGAAGATAATTTCCTGTAACCTTCTAATTCTGGAAGTCAGGTTAAGAATTTGGTTTCTGCACAGGGGTGATTTTACTGCTTTTCATGCATTAAAATCTTCATCAAGTACATTTTAATTTTGTTGTGTTAATTAGTTTGAACTCGTTCTCCCTTGTGCCATGTTTTTCATAATTCTGTATCATGTGAGATGTACTTATCTAATAAAGTGGGGATGGGCAGGCACAGTAGCTATTTTTGGAGTCTGCAATAGTCACCTACTGCATTTTATGAGTATAACCTGCAAATTACCTAAAGTCAATGTGGGGGTGATTTAAATTCAAGTGGGCAGGTTGGACATGAGTGTTTTTTTTTCTATCTCTGTATTCTTTTTCTTCTGTCTCTCTGTTAGTAATATTCTGTCTCTCTGTTAGTAATATTCACTGCCTTCCCTACCTTAATAGTCACAATAATTTGTAGGTTTTATAAAGATCCTAGTACTCATCCTGAAACCTCACTGTGCTTGGCGAGTTTGGATTACCAGTTTCTCATGATGACTGATCTCAGGGTGGCCTGTGTCACTTGGGTTTCTTACATAGCTATGTTTGATTAAGCAGAATCAGGTGGTGCTTTCTTCCTGTCATGGAAGCCACTTCCAAGGCAAAGGCATTGCCAGTGGCTGACGATTACAGCAGCAGGTGACCAATGTGAGACCGGCATGCCCAGGGCTTGCCTAGAGGTTGGTGGGTCCTCCTGACCTTTGATTCTTAGGTAGGACCTCAGTAGAAGGGTAAAGCCAAAGTATCAGATACTGCATGGTTTGCCTAGACCTTTTTGTTTGAAAAATACTCTGTGTTTCTCACTCCTCAGTTATTTTCAAAACTGAATTTTTAACTTCTCAGTGTCAGGAGCCACATTGTCTACTTTTCTCTTCATTCACTGCCGGTTAGTGAGAGTAACATTTAGGATTTGAAATACTTCTGGCAGATGGAAATTGACTTAAAGTTTGCAGCCAACCACATGTACCATGCAGATTAGCCTAACTTGGTAACACTAACAATAGGAGGGTAGGGAGTAATTTATAAAGCATGATAGGGATTTTTCTAACACTTAGCACATTTCTTTACTCTTCACTGATTAATATACAAATATACAAAAACATACAAAAACAGTGCAAGCATTTGTTAACGTTGATGAAGAGTGTGACTGGGTATATATATATAAATGTCTGGGGATGATTTTTAGGGTTATAATTCTCTCTGACGTAGCCTTTCTCCTAAGCCACTGAAGAGTGTTATGAATTAACAGCCCAAATTGGAGGTTTTAAGTAAATGTTTAGTATTAATAACTGTAACTTTCCAACTTTGAAATAGCTTTCTTTGAAATAAAATTTTAGGAGCTTACAGGTTGCAGGAATCCTGTTGGTTTGTTACCATTATTAATAAAAAAGAAAAGATCTTTTTTGTTCTTTGCGTCCCTGTCTGTGGTATCTGATAGCTAGATCATCTCATGGACTCAGAGTTAGACTGCTTGTGTTTGGACCCTGGCTCTGTGTACTTGTGTAGACAGCAAACCTTTCCGTACCTTCATTTCCTCACTGTCAGAAGGACACCAACCTCTAGGCTTTGTGAGGGGAAAGATACTTCAGGGAGAGCGCTGGGAAGTATTCATCGCGTGAGGACTGTTGTTGCTTCCGTCCACTTGACTCTCAATACAGAACCAAGTTTGCTTTAGTGCAGTCACTGTGTCTGAGCAGGAGAAAGAGGGCTGCCTGGGTCCTGGTGGGAATGCAGCCTGTGAACCCTGAGCCAAGAAAGGGTCTGGTGTACACAGAGTGTCCTTTACTGTGTCACTTGACTCAAAATGGATTCCCCTAAGACAGATTGTTAAGGCAGCCTGGTAAGACAGTTCTCCGATAAAATGAGTGACATTTTCCTTTTGATCAATATAAAACTTATTTTAGGGCAAAAATAAAAATGGATAGGAATGAATGTAGATGAGAATGAGATTGCTAGCATTTATTAAAGGAGAGTAGTATTTCAGTGAGCTAACAATTTAGCTGGACTCAAACATGTAAATAAAGAGCATTTCTTGAATGTGATAGGCAGTTTTTTAATGTACCGAGAACTTAGTAATATGTCATGGTATCAGGAATAATAAGCTTAATCTAACAATTTTTGAAGTGTGAATGATTCTGTAGAGTGTTGCAAAGGCCAGACGGTCTGTTCTAAACCACAGTGGATTTTCTGTTATCTCTCAATAGATAATCAATTTTGTGAATCATCTTTAGGGGCCAGGAGCCTGCTCTTTCTTTAACATTGAAGATGATTAACTGGATCTTTGTGTGTTAACAGTCCTAAGTAAAGGGCGTGGGAGTGATTAAATTTGTTTTCCAAAGAGAATATCTATACCTTTCTCATACACAGTTGTGGATGTTCATAGATGCACATAGGACTCAGCAGATCTGTCTGTAGACTTGTTTGGAAATTTGTTAGTGTTGAAAACACTTAGTATTTGTTAGTAATGAGTCCGTATTATACAGCACATGTCTAGGACCGATTCATCTTTCATTACTGAAATCATATATCCATTGAGCAACAACTCTGTTTCCTCTTGCCCCATCTACTTTCTGTCTCTCTTTCTTCCTCTGTCTCTTCCTCCACCCCTCTTCTTCTTCTTCCTCCTCCTCCTCCCCACCTGGTCCATCCTCCTTCCCCTCCTCCTCCTCTCCCTCCTCCTCCTCTTCCACTTCCTCTCCATCTCCCCCCACCCCCCGAGGAATGATAACCTTCATATATCATGACAGCTTGGTATTCTATCAAGGTGTCAAATGATTTCTTTTGCCTTTTACAGCATGCTCAGATCCTCCCACCTGGTATACAAGCACCAGCCTTGCCGATTGCATTTACCGTGCAGCCTTCCCAGAATTTTCTTTTTATCATTCTGAGCTGCAGGCTTCTCATGTTCTAAATTAAGATTCACTCCTGTAAATCCTTTGACTGCTGTGATCCCAGTGATATTTAGTGATATTTTATGTGATAGGAGTAAAAGAATTTGTTCTGAAGTTTCTTCTAAATCTGAGTCTTCCTTAGCTGTTGTTTACCTTTTTCTCCCCCCTTTGTCAAATGTAGGTTTTTCATGTGCTCCGTGCCATATCTGGTCTCCTACTGAATGATCCTCAGGGGTTTCTCATGAATGAATGCTAGAACACAGAATTGGAAAGGATGTCACGAAATTATGTAGTTGTTGTCAGTCTTTGATTTTATTTGGATAAAGAGTCATTGAGATCTTCCTTGTATGAACCACATAACCATAAATGATAGCATTTGGCATTCACCCGAAAGTACTGCATATACAGCCTTGTTAGTTTTCACGTTTTTGAAGTTCTACAGAGGCCAGATGTTTCAGTGGAAGCTTTTTGAGGAAATGCCATTCTGTGTTTGCAGTAGAGTTTTTGGCATCCTTGTTCAAAGTAACAGAAACATTAACCCTAACCCTAACCCTAAATTTCGTCAAAACTGTAATCATTATATGTCTTCAGTCTTGAATCTTTTCATTTTCATTATTTTAACTCAACTTTGAGTTGGTGCGATTTCTGTTGGTCATAGCAGAATTTTTTATTATTATTTTGGGTGCTAATTAAAAAGTGATTTAAGAAAGTGGGAGCAAGGGCTGCACGAAATAGAAATGTACTTTACAGTTTCCAGATCCATTTCTGGAATTTGAAGTTCAGGTTTAAAAGGAGAGTATAGGTATATGTGGGTAGTTAGGTCAAACTTCAGATACCTGTATTTGAATGCTGCTACCTCCAAAATATCTGGCGTTCTTTTCATTGTATTAGACAAAGGTCTATGGGCTTTGCATAGTTTGGAATAAAAACAGATGATTTCCATAAGGAAAATGTCTGTGAGTTTGTAACTTACGACATGTTTTTACTCACAACACATCTGTCGCCACATGTGTGGGTTTTTGGATACCAGTCGCCTCTCTAACGCCCTGATGCCAAGAGAGTCCTGCAGGTTAGTTCATTGCTAACACTGATTACCTAGCAATAATGCAGGCCCTATAGTTAAGGGCTCACACCCTTGACTGTCCTGATTTTAGGCAGCTTCAATTCCAAGTTCCAAGCCTCATGAACTCATTTCTGACAGCCCTAAATCAGGGATCCCAAGATGTATTTTTTGGATTCAGTACTTTGCTAGAACAGCTCACCAAACTTAAAGTTTACTTAGAATTATTAGGTCATTGCAAAGGATACCGTAGGATAGAAACAACAGCCATGCGGAAGATTTACATAGAGGTCTGGGGTGGGTACCAAGGGCTGCGCCACCCTCCTGAAATGAGAATATGTTCAGCAGCCGAGAAGTTCTCCGAACTCCATCCTTCAGGGGCTTTAGGGAGGTGTCAGTACAGAGACATGATTTTAGATTAAGTCATTGGCAATTGGTGATTGCCTCAATCTCAGCTTCCTCTCCTTTCCCCAGTGCGGGGTGTGGAGATGAACTTCCCAGCCCTCCAGTCATGGCTTGGTCTTTCTGGTGAGAGTCCCTCATCCTGGAACTATCCAGGAATCCACCAAAAGTGGCCTCCTTAGAACCAGTGACACTCTTGTTACCCAGAAAAATATCCCGAGGGATTGAGAAGCTGTGCGCCTGGAACCGGAGACAGAGACCAGTGTATATGTCCCACACAACTGAAACGTGGTAGAAATGATTGAAGATGGAGGAAATCCGAGCCACGACTGATCAAGGGAACCAGGTTCTAAACCTTTGGAATAATGTTCACTAAGGATTACTGTGAAATTGTTTAAAATATTTTAATGGTCTGCTCTTTTAATTTTCATCCCACATATGACCATACTCTGATATTATGCTCATTTGTGTGGCTGGGCAGAGAGATAGAAAAGTTCCCTGATGGACGTACGAGCATGGGGATGCTCCAGAAGAGCAGGAGGAGATTGTGTGCTGTCTGCACGGAGCAGTCGCTTCCTAACCTAGAGATGAGGCAGCGTGGACTGAAGCCAGGAATGACGCGCATCTGCAGCACGGTCTGCCGTCTGCGGAGTGGTTATCTGAGGGGCAGCTTGCTGTGTTCTTTATTCCCCACACAGCCATGCATACGACGAGGAAGCAGATAAATGACAGCTCCTACTGCAGGGTCCCAAGGGTCAGAAAGCTTTCAACACAGCATCAGGAGGCAGAGTCAAGAGACCTTCTGGTGGGGCTTGGAGCACGGGATGCAGGATAGATGTGGCTTTGGCTAAAGACTTCGTATCAGTGGTCAAGGTGAAACTGAGAGGCCGGGATGTAGAAACGGCTTCGTGTTGTGGGTCCGTCCTGCTTGGAAAGCTGGCTCTACTTAGAGAACAAAGGTCAGAGCAGAAGTAGATGAATCGGAGTGGATGTGTGAGTTGGAATTGAGGGGTATAAGGCACTATGTGTACCTGAAGGAAGGCTGGGTTGCTGTCAGTCCTCCCCTACTATGGAACAAGGCAGAGATGGAAATTCCCAGGAGGGCCCTGGTGATGCTGGCAGTTTCCAGTGATAAGTGAGGCCGAGCTCCAGGAGAGTTAACCCTGTAGCTGTAGCTGGTGAGATGGATTGCTCCAGCCCAGGAGAGACATCCTGGGGTGGAGAGGGACAGGGAAGGACTTCTGAGAAACTGTTGCATTCATCTGGGCTGTTTATTATAGTTACAAATGTGTCATTAGTGCCCCAGGGCGTTTCTGAATGTCAGACAGCATAATAGTGACTGCTTAAACTTGTTGAGTACATTGAAGCAAAATTTTGTTATAATTTAGAATAAAAGATTAAAGGTTTTTGTGCTTAAAAGGAGAAAATATTTACCCACAAAAGCCACAGATGTGTCTTAGTTCCCACTCATAGGGACTGAGAACATTGATGCCTGGCAAGAACTTTTAATCTTTTAATTCAGACGTCAGTTAGTCATTTTTGCCTTAGTTCTTATGCCTCAACACCTGCGGTTTATAGCCCTGCCTTGCCCTTATGGGTCATATGTGTTAATATGAATAACTCCCCACACCGTTGCTTTGAATCGCTTTTTCTTTTCTGACTCACCTTCCTCGCCACCTTTAAAAGTAAAGGCTTTATTTGCAATGTAAACGATGAAAGTCATCAGCTACACCTAGGAGCCTTGCCTTGTGCTTTCCCTTATGCATGCAATTTTTATAAAGTGTTGATTGTAAGTTTTTAAGGAATTTATAAAGGTTGCAGCGTAATCAACGAAAGTCATTACCCGCACCTAAGAATATTGTCTTCTACTTTTCCTTATGCATGTAACTTTTATAAAGTGTTGATTGTAAGTTCTTAGGGAATTTATAAAAGCTCAGAATGAGCCAGTTCCTTTGATTCATTTTTCTCATATCGGACTGCGTCACTTCTTGCTGCAATTACCCTTGCCCCTCAACACACACACCGTGACGCGGCACTAATTGCTTCACACACACCCAGTATTTATTGTGCATCTTTGTGTGCAGACACCTTTGCAGACTGCTGTGGCGACATGAAAAGTGAAAGGGTCCTTGTGATTCTGTGTTTATATTCTGTACTTTCTCTGGCAAACCACTGAGCCGTGGAGTTTCATAAGCAGTTCCTCATGTCTGCTTGCCTGTGGGACATGAACGGTACGGACCAGCTTTTGTGGTTGCAGGGCGGGGACGCAGGCGCAGCCTAACTGGCTCCGGATGCTTCTCAGAGTTAGAGAGAGTGGCATCATCAAATTAATTAAAAACCCACTTTAGGTTTGCAGTTAAAAGAAAGCGATAGGTCCCCAGATATTTTCGTACTTCACACCCAATTGATATATTTGGAAATAGCAAGATTTATTTGCAGCTGTTACTTCCTCGGGGACAGACTGCAAATACATTTATTTATCCACTCGAATTACACGGAGTGTGAGTGATGAGGTGACCTCCATTTCAGCAAGATAAATTCCGGTATCCACAGTCCAGCCAACCTCATCTATTGCTGTATAGCTGAAGCAGATATGGAAACTTTTCTCCAGGAGGCAGGGAAGCCCCAACGCTGACATGTCAGGTTGCTGCCAGACATCTGTTACAACGAGGGTGCTGCTTATCTCCACTGAGTAGATGTCAGGGTCTGACTGTGCACGGGATGGCTCTAGATTCTCCCGTGCACACAGCCCAAGGTCAGGGGCTCAATGCCATTAATGGTGAGTCAGTTAAGAGCACAAAGTGAGGGGCACCTGTCACCCAGTGGGTCCTTATTGTCTCTCATGATGTAACTCCAGTAGCAAGAGGCCAGGATCCCTGAAGATGCCCCTGCTGTGTTTACAATGATTGACTGACTGCCCCTGCCTCTGCTGTGCTTCCTTGGAGAGCACCTAGGAAGATCAAAGCAACGTGTGATGTTGGGTGTTCTGCTTAGTGTAATTTTAAGCATGACCACAAAGGCTTGTTGCCTCTCTCTTGGAGAAGCAATTTAGCCTGCCGAAAATAATTAAATCCTCAGTCTCTTGCAATAATTAGAAATTTGAAACGGGGAGGGTTAATTATTTCCATCAGATTTCAGTTGTCTACGAAAATGCTTGAGGATGGCACCCAGATAGTCTTGAGTTAATTCACAATTCCATCACTTTAAATATTTTTCATCTTTCTCCCTGCAGGATCATGCAGATTTGCGAAGCCATTTCTTCACAGTGGGAATGAAGCTAGAGACAGTGAATATGAGTGAGCCCTTTAATATCTGTCCTGCATCAGTGACCAAGGTGGGTTCCTTTGCTCTAGCGTGAATCAGCTGATGAAATACACTCAGGCAGGGCTATACGGTGACAGCAAATAAACCAAAAGGACACTGCAGCTTCTCCAGGCTGCTGCTCCTTGAAGCTGTCTGTCACTGGTAGCAGAGTGAGTCTGATCAGATGCCCTTCTTAGAATGGACAGGATGAATTTTTCTTCTTCTGATAGCTTTGGCGAGTTGCATGTTATCATCATTATAAGAGTAATAACTTGGTCCTTTTGTATGGCTGGTAGTGATATGATCTACTGATGTTCCTCATTTAACGACTGAGTTAAGGTCCTGCGACTAGGTCTTTACATGAATTGGTCACTAAGTGAAGAATTGTGTATTGTATGTACATAACAATAGTCAGAACGAAGAAATGGTCAAAGGAAGCTCCAACTTGATGACTTTGTTTTTATTTGTATAACTTTCGCATGCAATACTGCAATGTATAACAGAATGTAAAACTACAGTACTGTGCTGTACAGTACAGTCAGCAAAAATTACCACACCATATAAGCAAGGTGTACTGTACAAAAAAAGACAACTGAGGCTCTATAAACAAGATGTAAAGAACTGTACAAAAAACAAAACCAAAACCAAAACACCACAGGTTGTTAGGTCTGAACAGAACAGTCGTTAACCAGGTATGTCGTTCAGTGAGGTATGTCTTTATTTCTATTTTGAAAGTACTTCAGAATGGGAAAAGCAAATTCTTACTTCCCTATATGCCAGCTCTTCTGTGCCCTCCTTCTCAGCTACTTTTGTGGACTAAAGAAAAACTCAGGCTTCCGAGATTTGCGAGGTGAAATTACTTTTTCATCTAAAAGCATTTTTGTCATGATCTAATCGTCTTTTAAGATTGTAATTTCTCTTCATAAGAGAAATCTTAATTCTCTCATCTATGATAAAGTTTAAATTGACTATTTTTCCATAAAATACTCTCTTATAAATGGTGGGAGAAAACCAACAAAATTAGCATTTGCACCCCTCCCCCATGTGTTTTTAGTTAATGGCCCTTTTTACATGTCAGAGGGAGAATTTAATTAAAAGTAAAAGTCAATTGTATTTTAATTTATTTTTCTAAAGACTAGATTTTTTCTTGGAGTGATTAGTGTTTCAGCATACTTGAGACATTACTTTAGTTTTACTCATGATTTAGTAGAATTTGAAAACTTTAAGTGATTATAATCACAGATTGCTGTTTTCTTCCTTTCTAAATTTTTTTCTTTAATGAAAAAATTATTTTTGTACCTGTTAAAGCAATTTATTTAAAGAATAAATACCAACTTACGCTTTGTATGATAATCTTGAAGTTGAAATTCATGCACTTCCTTTCATCCACCATCCATTAAAAACTTTCCTATTGAAAATGGTCTTTGGTCTTTCTTACCACATATTCTGGCGGATAGCATGATTTTTTGTAAAACTCAACTGTTGAACGTTGCTGAAACTTGGCCACAGTCTCCTCATGTCCAAGCAGTGGGTGATAGCAACATCAACTGCTCACTTTTCTGAATATACTCTGTGTCACATTGTCCTTGTTCTGAAAAGCTGCAGGGTCAGCTTTACCTGGACCTTAGAAAATAAACCAGAGAGCGGAAGTGTTCCACCTGCCAGTGGTCATGGCCTCTCTCACATGTTTTGCCTTTAAATAATCGCCATCTGTGTTAGAAAGTGACATACTAATTGTAATTCGTTCCGCCCAAATACTGTTATCTAGCTGCATAGACTTTCAGTGACCGTCGTTTGGCTTTTCACAATAAATAATTATCTCACTGCTCATCTGAGTGAGGAGGGTGAAGGTGCTTTTGGTGATTTTTAAAGTACATTTAGAAAGTTTTTTCTTTTTCTTTGTACCAAAGATAAAATACTTAAGCCGTGCTGTTTCACCTATACCTCCCCTTCTTCTCTCACTGCCCGGCTGTTGTACAATGTGTGAGCTGCATTGTGTGCTTCTGTCTCTTAGAACTGAGTGTGGGCGTCTCCCCAGGTTCAATAATCATCTCTATGCAATGAAATATCAGAATATTTTTAGAGCAATGGATATTTACAATGAAACGTATTTCTCCGAACACTGGAAAATGTTTTAGAATATTGTGTTTCAGAATGTAACACATTGTATTATCATTACTCATCACAATGAAAATTTCATTTTCCCCTCACGGGTGTTTCATGATGGCACAACTGTTCACATAAATAACTAATATTAAAGCAAGCAGACAAGAATGCAGGCAAGCAGATCCAGTGTTAAATTGCCAGCCTTTAGCAGAGCAGATTATGATTTTCATGTTCCAAAAGAGTGAGATATGGACAGTTGATGGGAATGATAACAGAATCATTTGTGTGTGGGATGTTATCCATGTAGAGGAAGGAATACTGGAATTAGAAGTCTCTGGGAGGCTGAGGCAGGAGGATAGCGAGTTTGAACCCAACTTGGGTAACTTAGCAACTTAGTGCAACCTCGTCTCAAAAAATAAAAGGAGGGCTGGAGATGGAACGCAGGGTAAAGGCCATGGGTTCAGTTCTTGGTACTGTGGAGGGAGAGGGAGATTTGGAGTTCTGGAGTCTGAAGTTCTGTTTCTATCTTTCAACTCTGGGCTGTGCAGTTGTGGGTAAGTTAGTTAACTGTTCCGAGCTTTGGATCTGAGACCTGTGGGATCTGGACCAGAAGGAACACAAAGCAGTGGTCATGACCACAAACACCGATGAGCGTGATGGAACTTACTAAGCTTTTCCTTTGAAGTGTATCCAAATGAATATACGTTTTAACCAATTTTGGAAAGTCCTTGGTGTCCATATTAACAAGGGTCCTGTGGCACTTAGAGATTCTACAATCAGAATTTTGTACTTTGAAAAGCTTAATATGTGAATAATTGTATATATGCACATACGTGGTAGAGCAGATCACATTAGTTTCACAGATACTTACTGAGCATTTATAAGCACGCTTCTGGACAATGGGACATGGTCCAAGTTGATTCTATTATGGGGCTTTATATTGCAGTGGGCAGTACATGGTAAATGCTAAGGCGAAACTTACACCAGGGAAGGGGTGAAGGGAGCGCTGGCGTGGAGGAAGGGTGTGGTATGATAAAGGCAACAGGGAAGGCCTCCCTGGGGGGACTGTCCATGCTTGGTCCTTTACTCCTTAAAGTTGACTTTCAAAGTCCAACTTCAGGCAGGAGAATGAGAACTGTTTCCTGGAATTAACATAATACTCATCTTCATGCAGTGAAGTGAGCTTCTGCTCCTGCTTAACTTTGAACTAGGTTGCTTCCCAAAAATATTTTATAAGACTGGCTTATATTTTTTTTTCTGGCCTATTTTACATACTAGTGTTTTTTGAGTGTTGAGGGCATCAGTTTTTTTTTTTTTTTTCTTGCTCTCTGCTTGGTTTATCAACATGCCTTGTTCCTTTCTCATTACTAATGTTTGTTTCTTATATTCATTTGGCTATTTACCCAGCTTATATGCGAAGCACTTTCTGTGCATTTGAGAATACTTTGATGAATTAAAAAAGGAGCCAGTGTCCTCAAAGAATTTATAGTCTGTTGGTAGAGGCAGGTGTGTTACCAATCCACAGAAGGAATGAGGATTTTCAGCGTGGAACTTTGTACCTGATGCTTTGGGAGCACAGAGCAGGGGCCCTTTCTTTCAGCCAGAAGAGAGGCCTTGAAATTGGAGATGCACCTGGAAAAATGCAGTGAGTTTTGACAGGCAGCCAGGCAGCTGGGGCGCTACGGTGTGTGAGAACACGAAGCAGGGCCAGGCTTTGTATCGGTGATTGCTGTTGGGCAGCGTGATGGGGTATTTTGGAGGATGTGATGCAGGGTGAGACTAGAAGTCTCCTAGGCCAGATCTGGCAAGTTTTTTGGGTGATTTCATGTGAAGAGTTTGCTGTCAGCTGGAGATACTGAGAGTGGCACTTCATTGCCCACCTTACCTCTTATCTAGGCTGGGGTTTGCCTGTCTCGTATATCAGTTTGATTTTCTGCCAGCTGCAGCCATTGTTTACTTCTTTAAGTGTCTGATTTTTAAAAAAAATTCTTCTATGTATTTTATTCATTGATCTTGCCATTATAATATAACCACAGTAATCAAGTCTACCGTTTTAGTTACTAGATTAATTTAGTAATGTCTGTTGAAATGCCAGATTATGCTTAGATCAGTCTGATGAAATACAATAATTGCTTTGGAAACTGAGCCAGCATTATAGTATGTGTAATGCCAAGACATTAATCTTGGATTTTATTTTTTTTCAGGTTTTCAACCATCATTTTTTTCAAGTGACTATTGATGACTTAAGGCCAGAGCCTAGTAAACTCTCAATGCTGTGCCATGCAGATTCTTTGGGGATTTTGCCAGCACAATGGTGCCTTAAAAATGGAGTCAGTCTCACTTCTCCCAAAGGTGGGTATTCTGTGAAAATGCACAGGGTTCCAGTGGTTCAGAATGGTGCCTTAGTGTCACCCAAGTGATGTCTTTGTTAATCTGGAAAAGTTTGGGCTGCAAAGAATTCAGTTGTGGGGGGAATAGTGTGTTCTTAGCTTGGCGTCCTCTAACGTGGGCTGCAGCTCCACCCCCATCAGGTGAGTGAGGCTGGGCTGTCCTTCCGGCTTCAGTGGGAGGCAGATCCTCCACCAATTACCATATTATTGGCTGTTGTGCTGCTGTCTCATAATGCTACAGTGCGCGATGTTGCTAAGTGATTGAGATGAAAGACTTGAGAGTGTTGGAGACGAGCTTTTAAAAATGCGACAAAAACCCCTGAAAAGTGAGCTTGTTGGCAACCCACTCGGGTCCCCTCCTGTCTCTCAGGAGCTCTCTTTCTGTCTCTCAATAAATTTCCTACTCTTAAAAAAAAAAAAAAGTGACAAAATGCTAATGAAGCATTTCTTCAGATTTTTATTTCCAACAGGTCACGTTTTCCCCTGGGCCTAGTTACTCTCAGGTAGCCAACATGAAAGTAATTCACTTGGCAGCCAGTATGCATGCAAGTCATTTTAGATCGGGATCTAAGAACCGCATGTTTAGCAGGTAACACCCTTGTAGTTTAGCAATGGGATCTGCTGTCCCCCTTAGGCTTATTTAGGGAGGAACACAGTATGATGAAGGAAGTGAAAGCCAGGAAGTGAAAGAAAAATAAAGGGAATAGCAGAAGAGAAAATTGGGCAAGGACTAGAAATATAAACTTACAGAGAGGTTTAATAGACAACCTCAATTCTGGCATCAACCATATTGATGGAATAAGTTCCCATTTTTCTGGTGTCTGTCCTGTGTTGTGCACATCATTTAAATGTGCTGAGACTGGCTTATCCATAGCATAACTGCTCACTGGGCTTTTATCCTCCATACTTTTCCCTTTTAGGTGATGCTTTTGGGTATTTCCATTTCAGCTGTTGACTCTGCAGATGAAAATTCCATAGTCATGGCGAGTGGTCTCAGGATAACTCGGTCAACTTTCACATAATACTAGGACTTTACCAGTCACTGTTCAAGTGTCTAGCTCATTTAGACCTCAGAATCATGCTATGAGGAAACTTAGTTACTGAGAGTTTAGGGGGTGTACCCGAGGGCGCATAGATCATGGTAGGCAGCAGGCCTGGCTCTTGAGTTTGTGCTTGATGTTGGTGGGAAGGACTCCAGTTCATGAGCCATATATGTGTATTTCCATTTTGGTCTTCCCCGGCTTTGTGGCCTGAGCCAGGTCACTGTGCTTCAGTTTTCAAAACTACTTGAAATGGGGATACCTATGAGAGTCCCTAGATACCCCGCAGAATCAAAGAAATGATAAAAGTCTTAAGTGTTTGTGTAATCCACATTTTCTATTAAGTCCTTTCCTGCTGTGGAATTTCAGCAAACAGGTCGCCTGGCAAATTTGAAAGCATTGTAACCCAGATATTTGTGATGTTTGTAAAATTGTCTTCATGCAGCCTTCCAAATATTTCTTCCTCTGTTGAAACTAAAATGCGTCTTTTGCATATTCTTAAAGAAAAAGAAAGTTTCTTAATGGATAGACTAGGTTATTCATAGGATGTTGAGTAACTGTAACTAGTGCTTGCCAGTAAGAAAATCTCAGTGTTAACTTTTTAAACTCTGTAAGTGTTCAAGACACGATTAAATGTCATTAATTTAGGATCCACTGGTAATCTGCAAGTGGTTGTGAGACTATTTTCTGGAAGTAGCAGAAATTTTACTTGTAAACCAGTTAAGACAAAGACCAGCAACTTACAGAATGGATAAGAGAGATGAACCATTAATTAGTACATAGTAAAAAGCACAGTGACTCTTAGACAAATTCATCACAATAGGAGAAATGCAAGTGAAAATCCTATTGAGACGCTGCCCATTTAAGCAGATGAGATAGCAGCCCCAGGAGAAGAACAGGAGCACTCAGTTTGGTGAGTGTAGAGGAACAGAGGGCCTTAGAATTTGCAATGAAACTGCAAGTGGGTGTAACAGTGTGGAAGGCAGTGAGACAAATTTACTAAAATTATAGGTGTAGTTAGTTGCCCATTGACTCAAGATCTCCGCTTCTGGAAATTTCTCCTAAAAATATACTGCAGATAATGTGTACATAAAAGTGTGTGTGGTTTTTGCAATATTATTTATAATAGCAAAAAGCTAGAAAAAATTCAAATGTTGCAGGGTCCATACTCCCCAGGAAGTCCCATACTCAGGAAGCTGGGGCAGGAGGATCCCTTAAGGGCAGGAGTTTGAGACCAACCAGTGCAACCCATCTCAAAAAAAAAAAAAAAATTCCAAGTGTTTATCAGTAGGGCATTCATTAAGCAGATTTTGGATATTCATCTGATGAAAACTATACTGGTTTTGCAAAGATGAGAGAAACTCACATATTCATGTGGAAAACTGCCCACAGTAGGAACATTACGATACTTTTGTTAGAGAGGAAGTAAATAAGAATCTGTATTTGTATTTCTCATGTCTTCAGAGAGATCGCTGGAAGGTCATATAAACGCTCATTGGATTGATTGTGTCCGTATGATCTTATGGGGTACAGGGATGGAGAGCAAGCAGAGGGGTGAGGGTAAGAATGAGACTTTCACAGAACAGAGCTGGCCTTTGTATCCCCAGCTTCCGCAACAATGGTAGATTGAAAGTATTTGGAAAAGAAAATTGGGTCTGTATGAACATGTAAAGTCTTTTTTCTTGTCGTCATTCCCTAAATAATACAGTATAACAACTATTTGCATAGCATTTGCATTGTACTAGAGCATACAATGTCGTGATCATTTGAAGTATACAGGAGAACATATATAGTTTACATCTCAGTACTGTGCCATTTTATGTAAGAAATTTAAAGCCCTACGGGTTTTGTTATCTATGAGGGGTCCTGGATTCAGTTCCCTCCATGGGTAATGAGAAATGACTCTAGTATTTTTGTCTTTGAAATTTTCAAATTTTTAGACCTAAATAAATGTGTTACCTATTCCAAAAAAATCATGTTGCTAAAAGTAGAGGGTTTCTTTTAATAACTGAATGGGATTTTAGATTTTATCTCATCATTTTAACCCCATTCATTTTCTTCCTGAGGAAGTTGATGCTTAGTTGTGTTACATGAATTTCTAAATCCAGAGGCAGAGGTTGACTCAAAACCCAATCTTAGAATCCCAGATCTAATGCTTTTCCCACATAACCATATCCGTACTTTGCCGTGGTTCTAGCTTGCTGGTATGTCCATAAAATCCATCCTTTTCAGTAATTTTGTGGCATTTTGGTAGCTTTAAGCAGGACTAACAGATGTTAATGGGCCATGACTTTTACATTACTGAAATAGTCTATATGTCAAAGCAGTTGGTGAATTACTATTGTCGGAAATCATTTTCCAAGTGTATATGGTTATAACACAATTGTGGCTTTATTTATTTAGCCTCCTTCCCATCTCCGAAGAGTAGAATATATTTATTTTTGTAATTAAATTGAATAAGAATTTAGAGGTGGTGCTGGTGGTGGTTTTTGTAGTGTGGTTTAGTGGTTTCCTTTTGAGGCAGTTTATTACATGTTGTATCTCAACACGAGGGCTGGGAATCATGCTGTGGAATTTTTTTCAAACATCCGTCTTTGTTTTATTAATGTATGAAAGGAGAAGCTTTAAAAAAGCTTTGTTTTAAACTTGAGTTCTGAGGTTTATATCTAGAACATGTAGGATTTATTGTATGTGCTGCCAAGTGATTTCAGATGTTTCCTGTGTGTATTTTCCAGCAGTGCGTTGTGATGTTCAGATTTCTGTGAGAACCATGAATACTGCTTGCAATTATGTGTTCCCTGATTCCCAAAAGGTATTAGGTGGGAAGCAGCTGATGAAGCAAAAATCATCAGATGGTATAGGAGAGAGATGTACAAAGAATGTAGATCTTTGATTGCATTGTTTTGACTCTATTACTACTGAAAAGGGCAAGATATCTAAGAAATAGTGGATAGGAATTTTTCACTGTGGCTTTCTACAGAAGTGCTTTCCTGTTAGGCAAGGGTAGAACCTTGGAGATTTTACCCAGTAGTTTAAATGCAAGAAACAACACATCAATATTACAGACACTATGAACAGTGATCAAACAAGTCCATGAATAAATAAGATAAGCCAAAAGGTTATTACCATGAGTTATTACAGGTTATTAACCATGAGTTGCCATACTTATTTCACTAATCTTCATGGGATGTAATATGAAAGATTAGTTACAGAATTAGAGGAAGAAGAGTTCCACCCAGGAGAATCTTCTGTAGAAAATGTTAAGACTGTAAATTTCTGTTGTAAAATGTGGAAGCAAAGGCGAAAGTAAATGGCCTATTTTAGCATTTGATGTGTCTCTAGCAGGTTGAACATTTAATAGCTATATAAACTGTTAACGTAATTCAGGAAGTAAAGATATGTTTTAATTATTTTGGGGGCACAAAGTAATCAGTCGTGCTTCGTACTGTCTAAAGGAAAATCTCAATCATCACCTGATGCAGTAGCCCATTTTGTCAGTCATTACATTTCAGAAAGTGACAGAAAATGACATATGGACACTCACTGGCCTTCTCTTTCTTTGAAATGTTAGCATTTTGCCATGTTTGATTTTGATTTTTTAAACATTAAGTAAAGCACTACATTGAGCACAGAGTCACCCTGGACTCATCCGTTTCTCACACCCCATCTCTAGTCCACCAGTGAATCCCGTCAGCATTTTCAGAATACGCGGTGTTGTGGTGACCGCCTGGCCTCGGTCGCCGTTAAGCCCGGCCTGGTTACCGCAGTGGTCTCCTCTGTTCTTCACCCATTTTAACAGCAGTCAGATTGATCTTGGCAGAACAGAAATTACACACATCTCCTCTCCTCAAACCGACTAGTGTCTTCCCCTTTCCTCAGCATCCAAGTTATGACTGTGTAGGCAGCTCGCAGTAGTTCTGCCTTCACCGCCCCGTCTGGCCCCATCTCCTCTCAGTCCTTCGTCTGCTGCAGTCCCACCAGCCCCCTTGCCGACGCGACATCACGGCGGCACCTTTCGACCTGGTGTTCACCATTCCCTCTGCCTGGACAGCCTTCCCGGGCTCTGTGACTTGCACCTTCTCCTCCTTTATCCTTGACTGGAGTGTTACACGTTCTTGGAGTTGTCTTTCTAGGCTGCAGTATTTAATAGCAGTAGCAAATTACCACCCCTGACATTTGATCTTCTTCCCTGCATTGAGTTGCTTCACAATCTTTTTTATTCTATAGTATATTAATAAGAGATATCTATTTTTCTTGCTTGTCTTGTTTTTTCGCTCCCTACTAAAATGAAATATCCCAAAGAGCAGGGATTTTTGTCCCTTTTTGGTCACTGCTTACCCTAGCAGATGGAATAGTGGGTGGCACTGGGTGATATTTGTTGAATATTGAATGAATTGAAGCTCTGCCCACATTCTGCCACTGCCTTGATTTTTGTATATTTGTTTCATATCCTGCAACCTTTCCGAGCTGTTTCAAGAGCAAGTTCACATGAGCAATAGATTATCTGGTTCTTGTGGATTTGGTAAAAATAAGCTCGTAAAACCATCTAAGCTGGTTCTCTTGGTGTCTTATTAAGCTTAAAATTTATTTCAATATTAATAGCCACAAGTTTAATTAAGTTACCAGTTCTGTTTGACAGTGTATACATATAGTCTTGTCTGTTTAAACTGTATTTTTATATTTATTGCAAATTATTTGGTAAGGTTAGGCTTTTTTAAGATCAGGGTTAGTAATCGAAGTGTTCATATATTTTCTGTCATTACTATATTTTTGTCTGTTTACTCTATAAATTTTCCTTCCTTCCTTCTTTTTCTGTATTAGAAATTGAACCCTGGGCCTCACACGTACTAGGCAGGCATTCTCCCACTGAGCTACATTTTTAGCCCTTTTTAAAATTCTTATTTTGAGACAGAGTTTCATTAAGTTGGGCAGGCTGCCATAGAACTTGTATTCCTCCTGCTTCGGCCTCCCGTGTCCCTGGGGTTACGGGTATATGCCATAATACTTGGGGCTTTATAAATTTTCAAAAGCAAAATGCTTTCCTAAGAAAAGAAAAAACCTGTTTATTTGACTTTTCTTTATGTTGGTTTGTTTCCTCACGTGGTTTATGATTCTTTGGTATACACTAATGTTTCTTAGTGGTTGTCTCAATGATGATAGGTCCAGTACCCTGAGTCTATACCGTCTTCCCTGTAGTTTCAGATGAGGGTGTATCCCCAGTGTTCTAAGGGCTTTACTGCCCTTGAATACTTGTTGTAGTATTTGTCCTTGTCTCTGCCTGTGTATCAGAGAATAAGTTCCGCGTGGTCCAGGATTTTTCTGTCTCTTTTGTTCCCTGCTGTATCCCTAGCACCAAAAACAATGTCTGGTTTAGGAAGGTGGCCCTGATTACACAAGGAATGCGCAGCTGACTGTCACATTAACTTCTCAGTCTGGATGGTATGGAATTGTAAAACTAGACCCAACATCCCTGTGTGCCCTTGCTTTGGAGGAGCACATAATTCCTTTTTCCCCTGTCTTTTAGCTAGAGCCCAGGCAGGGATTAGCAGTCCATATCTGCCGCTTTTCTGTTCCAGGGAGCTAAATTTGATTACTCTCAGTTTCTCAGCCTGGGCAGCCTCCTGGGGCCCCAGTGGCCTGTAGCCTTGGAGGGTCCTTCTGCTCACCTCCTGGAGCCAGTTCTACTTCCACCCGCTGTGATCTCAGGCGCTGCTCACCTCTAACTTTCCGAGCCCTTTTGGTTTGGTTTCGTTCTGATACGTAGATTTTTCTTTGGTGGATGAATTTTTAAAGAAGTTACATGTAGTCTGGTATCTAAGAGAAAAATATCGGGTCCACCCACCTGGTTACTGGACTTGGAAATGTGGTCTAATTTCCTGCTTTCTGATTCATTCTTGATAAGAAAGGCTACCGCTTGCTGTTGTTACTGTTTCTAGTTCTGGGGATTGAACCCAGGACCTTGCCCATGCTAGGTAAGCTGAGTCACTTTTTGTTGAAGAGTGAAAGTAAAATTCTGGGTCATTTTTAATATGTTTGTGGAAATATCTCTGATTTTTGAGAACAACAATTCACTTATTCATTCTTCAGGATTTTAAAGATGGTTTTTCCATTGACAGTTAATATTTATATGACTTTATATTCCATCCTGGGAACATATCTGTGTCTGCTAACATTATATTTATAATTCCAAATAAGATGTTGTGCATGCCGCCAGACACAGAAGTACATTAAATGTCGCACCATCACCTATGTTAAATACTTCTCAACAGAACCCTCATTCTGAAAGAAAAAGAAGGTAGTATAGCTAGTGTTTCCCTCCTCTTTCCTTCCTTTTCTTTTTTAATTTTTGCACTAGTCTATGATTATTACAAAAGGAGAGAATAGCTCACTTGGAAATTAATGGATACGTATTTTTAAAAGTCTGCATGAGGAAAGGCATAAGACTGAATGTCAGCTGAGAATATTGAGGTAGCTGGAAGATTTCCAGAGGAGATGTAGCTGTTTAGCAAATAACATGATAAGAAAAAATGCATTAGTCAGCTACCATGTTTCTGCCAGTCTTGCCTGTAGCCTGCGGAGCACAGAAACTCCTGTATGAAACACGTCTAGCACATGCTGAGGATGACCTCCAGGACAGACGGGCTGGCCCCCAACACCAGCTCTGCCAGCTCAGTTCTGCACCATCTTGAGTCCTTGCCCCTTGAATGCCCCGGGGACATTTTTCCCACGAAATGACCTCAGTGAGTGTTCAGGGAATGTTGTTAGTAAAAAATAAAATAAAATAAAATTTTGTGCTGGAAAGGAGAGAGGTCAGCTTTCAATCAGAAGCACAGTTCATGGAATAGGTGCCTGGGAGGGCTGCCCAGAGAGTGGGGTGGTTTCCTGAGAGGGGACAGAGGACCTACTCTTGGAACACGGGTCTTGCCGTGTCACCTGGTCCTGCTACTGGGTCCTGGTATTTGCTAGTCTTTGAAGGTTATTGTATCACTTTTCCTTTCAAAGGGAGGTTGAACTAAAAGCTAAATAAGCTTGCTATTTACACAGGTGATGCTAACATTTAATGAAGTAAATATTCTTCAGTGATCATCTCTCTAGGGGGCCACTGCCCTTCAGTCATACTTGGTGTGAGTCCTCAGAGCTTTCTTTCCTGATTCTCTGTGTCTCTCTCCATCCTCGCCTTCGTCCCGCTATACCAGGGTGTCTGACTCTGCCTCTTATTCTTGGGAGCTCCTGGAACTGTAGAAATCTGGGCTGAACCCTTTTTTTGTCATTTGTCAGTGACAATCAATTTGGCAAATTGGAGAGTGAACAGTAAATAGTTACTAAATACATATATTTCCTTGTCTTAGAAAGTGTTGTTACTTTATAGGACTTCAGTTTATTTTTTAAAGAATTTATTTTTTATTTTACAAGAATTTTTCATATTACAGATTTGGTGCATATTCATTCCTCAAAATCTTGAAAAAGCAGAAAAGTCTAAAAATACATTCCTTTAATAATCCTATCTTGATGAAGTAACATTTGTTACACAGTCCTTCCCATTTATGTTTCCTTGGAAGCAACTTCGTATATCTGTTCAGTTATTTTATGCCTGATACATTATCTTATATATTCAGATTTTGTTTTTTTTCTCTTTTTAAAATTATTATTTTATTTTATTTTTTAAAATTTTTTTACCAAGAAGATGTGTTGGTACATTGCATCCATAAAGATCACATGTATCATAGTTTTTTGTACCTGTACATGATGTATCTTGGTCCCCTGCCCCTTCCCCACCCCTCCCTTCTGTTCCCCCCTTTTCTTGTTTACAGGAGGTTGATTATTTTTATAGCTTGTTAAGTTGTATCATGCCAGAATACCTGGGACTGTAAAAGACTGCGGAGTCCAGGATTTGTGGGTGAATACTCTAGACATTTTCCCATTGCTCCTCTTGTTTTCACTTGGCTTTTATGTATAAAATGTTTGCCTGGAATTGCTTCTCTGCTGCCACTTGTTCTGTGTGCTCCAGCCAAAGGGAGGCTGATCCTGGAGCCCTTTGCTGGGCTCTAAGTCTCTGCGATCCACCTGTGGTATCCTCTTGTTCCTGAGGGTCGGACGCCTCCCTCCTCCTTTCTGCACCTCACGACACCTTTCTGTGGCTGTTCTCAGATGCGGCTGTCCTGGTGTGCCCTCCCGCTCTGCGGCACCCGTGACCTTACTGGTGCACTCTCTGTCTCCTCTCACTGAAATACGGACACTCTGAGGGGAGTTTTGCTGGTTTTGTTCCCTCATGACTCTCCTAGCACAGGAGAGTCACAAGGCATGCATAAGATCAATATTTTTGAATGAAAGAAAATATAAAGGAAAAAATATCGAGGATGAAGGTTGGGCACATTCTTGAAAGTTTGACACACGACCTAGATTCTGAAGTTGACATTGACCGTGACTTTTTGAGTCATACTCCCTCCAATAAAAAAATGTGTAATACTATGTTTCCATTTTCCAACAGCCTTTAGAAGCTGACTACTTGCTGGTGCTTCTTATTTTGCCAATCCAGTAGATGGCAATTTTTTGCTGTTCTTATTCTTTATTATGATTTTACATCTTGTTTTTTTTAGCCATCCAGTATGGAAGAGGAGTTTTACTCCTGTGAATCTCTTTTATTAAAGAGAGAAATCTCTTCTGAAGCCTTTCCTGTGCCTCCATCCCAAGTCACAGGCAGGGGGCATGAGGCCACCACGATTGTCTCAAGGTGGTCACAGCTCACTTTCTCTAGTAACTGGATAAAGTCAGGATTCTGGTGGCACCCCTGAGGGAGGGTGGTGTGGCGGCACCGTGGTGGAATCTACTTGCCAAACAGCTTGGTTAACCTGGGAACGGAGCACATATGCTATGTTATAAGATACTTTTTGTTATTGGAATAATTTCAAAATCATTACTGAAAATTTGGAAAAATGCAAAGAGGAAAAAGGAATCATGAGTCCAAAACAGTTATTTTAATATAATACTTATTTTCTGCTCTTTTTTTGCATATTTTTATATAAATCCAATGATTCACAGCAAGTTTGTGTCAGTCTTCATCTAAAACCATGGCAACCTTTTTTCACATATTTTTTCCAGCAAACTGTAATTTTTTGCCTACAGGGCATTCCATGCACTTGGACAAGTCTCATATCATTTCTTGTTGTTAGATGGAAAGTTGTTTCAGCTCTCTACCCACCTCAATGTTATCAACCGTAATGCTATAAGTATTGTAATATGTAACACTGAGTTTTTAGGGTCATTTTGATGGGATGAATTCCGAGAAGTGAAATTGTCATGTCAAAAGGCATGAATATTTTTACTGCCAAGTAGTTTTTTAAAATAATCGTCCACTTGCACTATAATGTTTGGGAGTGCAGCTGGTTTATGCCAATTAATTTGTATTGTAAGAAAACAGGTCATCACCCTTTTCCCTTTTGGGTATGTGACAGTTGGAACTTCTTTCAGAATAAACACTAATAAAGGCTTAAATAACTCTAATGGCTGTGGCTCAACAGTCTCCCATGGCGGCTTGCTGCAAATTTTAATAGCCTAAGGGTTTTTTTTTCCTTTTATTTTCTTCTTCCCTCCAGGGTTAAAACATGTTTTCCTGTCTGCAGTTAAGCCTCAGTACTTCTTGTTCTGTCTTTGTTGATTAATGAGTATAATTGACCCCTGTTGTCTCTATTATACAAGCCAGGGCAATTTGTTTTTATGTAGCAGTTATTTTCTGAGCTGTCACAAAACTGCCTTACAAAGAGGGCTCATTATCAACCCAGAGGAAAAGGATTTCAAGTGATGAAATAAATAAAGGTCTCTAAGAGAAGGAGGAGGAGGAAAAGTCTAAGCTGTTCCAATCTTCAAAGAAATTAGCGAGTTTTAGTGGCAGAATAATTAATTGTTGCTTAGATGGTACCCAGCAAGGCTTGATTATATCTAGAAATTATTAGATTACAAATGGCTCCGCGGGAGAACCTTTGATTCCTGGATATGTAGGAGGATTGAGTGTAGATCCTAAGAAAATACATGAGCATGACTTTTTATGGACAGGGTTGCAGTCCATTAGAATTTGGTTATAGAAAACCCAGTTACCTGTGTATACACGGGGACTAGGGAGCTTAGGGATTGGCAGCTTTTGCCTGTAAAGATGTTGACCCTACAAGAATATGCTGCAAATACTATATCAGAAAATGTTTAGCTATTCATCTATTTAAGATTTTCCTTTGCACGCTACTTTCTACGTGCTCTCATGAAGTCTTTTCTTTAGCTCACAAGATTAACTAAGAAAGTAGCAGAAGTCCAGAGAAAAGCTGGTGGAACAGAAAGAGGTCTTGACTTCATTGAGGTCGGTCTGCCAAAGCCCCAGATAGACGGGCTGCCGGCATTGCAGCGATTCACCTGGTTTTCACAGGGATTCTCCCAGGGTTGTGCTGCAGCATGGCCACTCCCTATGGCCCGTTTACACTTTTCTCCTGAGAGAAAGGAGGGGAATTAACCACAGATAGGTGGAAAGACAATCCTAAGTAGCAACAGTGAAATAATTAGAAATGGTGACCGTGAGTCATAGAATGTGGCCGGCGGAGGGGACTTTAAAACTATTATTTTTATTTTGTAGGTTTGTAGATGAGCAAAGTCAGACATAGATTTGATTACTTTTTACTTCATTGCATCTGGTTAACCTGCAGAGCTGGATCTAAAACCCAGACCTCTGCCCTCCCGTTTAGTGCAGTATATCCAGTTAGGAAACTTCTGACCAGACCGAGGTATTTCGAGGCTCGTTCTTCCTTCTTTTCTCATGCCGGAATGTGAGGATTTGTGCCTATACAGGTCCAGAGAGAATCCACACAATGTGTGAGGCTGTATTAATTGGAAAGCAGGTGACGTTGTTAGCTTAGTAAGACATGCTCTGTTTGTTGACGAAAGTTCAGAAAGCAGTTGTTTGGTCCCTTCCAGAAACCTCTGCTACAAGAGCCATTTAGGGGGAGGGACAGCTGTGGGGGTGATGGGCAGGTGGGGGAACTTGAAGAACTGCTTTGAAAGTAGCCCTTCAGAGCTAGGCGTGGCGGCACATACCTGTAATCCCAGCACTTGAGAGGCTGAGGCAGCAGCATTGCCACGAGTCTGAGGCCAGCCTGAACTGCAGAGCGAGACCCTGACTCAAAAAGAAAAAAAAAAATAGAAATTAGCCCTACAGATTTAGTGGTGTCTGAAATTAGAGTCCTCACGTTGCCTTGTTGGGAAGAAATGAGAATAAAGTAGATGTCTTATCAAAGAAGGAGACACTCCTTGCTGCTGAGGGTTAGCAGGATGTGGGAGGGTCATAGGTTAGTCTCTGGGAGCAGAGGAGGACAGCTACTTGCTTGGTTAAGAATGCCCATTCTATCAAAAAATGTAGAGTAAAATGAACTGACTTAATGAAAATTCTCCTGACTTCTGTTTTGCGCTTGGGTGTACGTACGCACAGAGGTAGAAAGCCCCTGATACCTTGAGTTTCTTGAATAAAGAATGCCTCGGGCTGGGAGGGAAAGATTGATCAGTGGGCGCCACTGGGTTACAGTTAGGTAGGAGCAAGAAGTTGTGTGGGGCTCTTGCACAGTAGTGTGGCTGTAGATAACACTAATGCACTACACAGTTAGGCTGGAAGGCTAGAAGGAAGGGTGTTCAAAGGTTTTGTTATAAAGACATGATAAATGTTTGAGGAGAAAATGTTTAAGCTGACTTAAACATTACACAATGTATACGTCTATCAAAACATCACACCACCCCATTAGTAAGTTAAATTTTTATGTTTTATGTATCAGTTAAACATAAATTTAGTTTTCAAAAGAATTTCTGTACTTGCTGTGGACCTGTGGAATTTAGTAACTCAATGTCCTTGTGGGAAGTGAATTTGCGGTGGTAGAGTATATAGTATAGTATATAGTATATAGAGTATAGAGTATATAGTATGTGAAGAAAAACTGGGGGACTTGTGTCAAAAATATATTTCAGAAGTCTCTTACGGATTTATTTTACATTCATCTGTGTTTTGCTTTTCCACCCTTATTAAGAGGAAAATTGAAAAACACCTCTGTCCTGTCTCCACAGCTTACCCGTTCATTGGTTTAACTTTGTACCGATGGCATTCATGTCAAGAGCCACTTTCTACCTACTTACATTTTCTTATTTATGACTCAGAACTCTTCTATCTCATCTGCTGCCGTGTCTTGCTCTGGTTGTTGTGATGGCTGTACGTTATATAGTCATATTCCCTGTCCTCCCACCAAAGCGAAGTCATCAAAAGGAATGAAAAGCACCCCTGTGGGCAGGATCTGTGTTGAATCCAGTGTACCCTTATGTGGTTGTTCTCAAACCTTTCCCTCAGAATCTCCAGTTCAGCCCAAAACTTCATGGCAGAGAGGTCCCTCTGTCCTTTCTCCACAGCGGTGTAGTTCCAAGGCAACCTTTACCTTCTTCATTTTCCTCATTTGTTTGGGGCTTTATCTCCCAAACCCCTGCTCCTTGTTTCTCCTGTGCTCTTCCTCAGCTTACTGTTCAAAAATCAACCCCCTACTCAGTTTATTTTTCCAAGAAATTCTCATCATGTCTTTGAAGATACCAAAAATTATGTTCCTCTGAGCTCAGAATCTGTATGAAGGAACACCTCACTGTCTCTCTGTGAGATGGAGCCTACGGTTGCGTTCCGTGCCTTGGCCTCTCTCAGCTCTTGTCCCCAGTGACAAATCCCTGCTGGCAGGAGCAGCTGTACAGCAGTAGGTAAGTTCCCCTCTTCTGCCCCTGGTGTCAGGTACCACGTTGTGATGATGACATACGTTATCTGTAGTTAGTACTTTAATTTTCTAAAATCTTTTGTTGGACCCTGATGAAATCAGAAGTGTTGTTAGGCTTTGGAGGACTTGGTCCTTCATGGGCCTGGACTTGTGCCTCCACTTTAAACACCAGTGTACACTAAAGTTGATCATCTGCCTGTGATTTAGCTCGTCTAATGCTGCCCTATCTGGACTTTGTCGTTCACAGGGTACTCTGGCCAGGACTTCGACTGGGCAGATTATTACAAGCAGCACGGGGCGGAAGAAGCACCTCCCTTCTGCTTCAGAAATGTGAGAAACTTCCCTCTTGCTACTTTTTAAAATCACAGATGTTGCACACTATTCATTTTATAAGTTGCTTTCTATTTATTGGCAAAGTCTGGAGTATTTCTGTGCACTGCAGTTTCACAAAATGCTCATGGGTTTTGAAAAGTCCGCCTTTCAGGTTATGGATTTGTTAGCGTGATGCTAGGCCACAGTAACAAAGTGACTAGTAAGTGCATGGTACTCAAACATGTTAAGTTTATTTCTCGTATGGAAGATTCCAGGGTGTTCCTGATTAGTGACTGGTGCTCATCATGGTGAGTCTTGGGTTAAATTCATGGCTGGAATCTAATCAGCAGATAGGAAAGAAAGTTCAGAAGGCGATATCCTTAGTTCTAAGTTCGTAGCATGGTGGCAACACTCATTATTTCTCTTCATCTTTCATTGGAGAGAATTAGTCTCTTGAGCTGCTATGAATGAGGTCAAGAAATGAATCCTGCCAGGTGCAGTGTCACACACCTATAATCACAGCAGTCTGGGAGGCTGAGGCAGGAAGATCACCAAGTTTGAGCCCAGCTTGGGCAATTTAGTGACTTAATGAGACCTTGTCTCAGAAAAAAATGTAAGAAAGAGCTAAGGATGCAGTGCAGTGTGAAGGCTCTGAGTTCAAACCCCAGTACTAGAAAAAGAGAAATGAAAAAAGAAACAGTTTCTGGCTTCTGGTTTGCAGCCATGATTTTGTACTATGGAGAAGGAAGACAATTTCTGGTGGGCAGCTAGCTATCTGTAACTCCATTAGATACACGTTTACTATGTGGTATAATATTGACAAGTTATTAAGAATGTAATAGTATTTTTATTAGAAATAGAATGATATTTTTCTTTAATTAATTACTAGTAAGATACTACTAAAAGTTTTGTGCTTTGCTTACTGCAGGCTGCCACCTTATTCATAGAGAGCTTATTGGCACAAAGGAATTTTTGTGACTTAGATTAGCAATGAATGTGTATACAGTACTTCATAGTTCTAAGGGTGGTTTTATAAAGTTTGTAAAATTATTTGTTTAGTCTTCAGCATCCTAAGACATTATGACCAGGGATATGAAATATTATCTCTTTTAAAATGCAGTGTAAATGCAAGCCTAGTGTGCTTGGCATACTCTTAGTTTTGAAAGTTAATCCTTTACGCTAAGAAAAATAGGTGCAGTCCTCATAATCGGAGCAAAGTTCTGCTGGGTTGGAGACGTGTTGCTGAACATGTGCTTCTGGAGCTACAGGTTCATTGCCACCCTACAGTCATTTGTGCTGCAAGGAGGACAGGATACAGAAAGCGATAGGGGAAAGTGTTGGCTTCATACAAGCTCCAAATAGAGCGTGAGTCCAAATCAGACTTTGCCAAAGGAAGTGCACTGATCACCAAGTCAGCCTGTACTCACATATACCGAAGCAAGTCAGCACCAGAGTTGGAAGTAGGAGCTCCTTCAGGGACTAAATGACCTTTCTACTGGATGGCACTGCCTTTGCATGCAAGCCTGTTCTGTAGCGTTGGAGAAGTGGAGGATATGTGCTTAGGTGGTATGGCAGGGACAGCTGTGTCACTGTGCTTCACAAAGCTAGCGGCTGGCCTCTGGGCTTGTTAAGTGCAATGATTCCTTACTCGACCTTTCACCATATCAATGTTACTGTCTGAGACTCTCCTGGTCCGACTACCATTCATCCAGGTCTGTGGAAACAGCCCCAACCCTGTTTGAGATTGTGCTTTCTACCTTACAGGAGAAATAGTCTTCCCCTGACTCTTTAGCCTGGAGAAGAAAATTTTCACATCACCCCTGAGTTTGTATTTGGGAATTATTTCTTCTATGACTGCATAGAAGTCTTCTAAGGCTTCTTTTTTTCTGCCTTTGCTCTCAAACAACGAGTTGTCTAAATGGCTTTTAATTGTGGGCAGAGTAGTCACATCCCTGTATCCTGAACTTTCAGGATCTAGCTACCAAAATTAAATCTGTTTTAATGAATTTTGCTGGTGTGTTCATTAGGAGTGCCTTTGTTTCTGGCCCTCCACTTTTTTAATAGACAAGATTATTGTCTGCCTTTTGGCATATGCATTGCATTACAGGTACTTTGCTGAATTTGTTAGTGTGCTACGAGTGCTCTTTAATGGGATGCTTATTAGGAATTCATTTTTTAATCATGCATCTCGTGTATGAGAAGGGAGTTAGCATGGCGCTGGATGCCTGGAAGGCATTTCCCCAGCGATGCTTAACAATCAGAGGCAGTTACGAAATGGATCGACGGAGCCAAATTCATAGTAAAATAAACTCACAGGTAACAATTTTTGCTATTGATCTTTTATAAATTACCCTCAAGCAATGAGTTGAAATGAAAATGAGTTACATGGTCGTAGCTTTCCTTTATTAAGTAGGATAAAATGCATTCTAACTCACTTAGAGGTTTTTCAAGCAGCCTATCAAGTTGTGTTATCTGAAAGCAGCTCAGTACATAATGTGTGTGGATGAGACACAATGATTTGTAGCAAAAAAATAGTTCGTACAGAATATCTGCGGTTCCTGCTTCCAAAGAAACAGAAAGGAAAGCAGCAGATTGATTTTTCTTTTAACTTGAACGAGATAGTTTTCTGATTACATAAAGATACAATTGCTTTTTTCAACTTGGTTTAGGAAAAGACATGTAAATATGAATTACCTTGATTTCTTTCCATGAGTCGAGTCACATAAAGATGTAGTCTCTGTTACTTACAGGAACCTGTTTATATTAGTTTATATATTTCAAAATAAATACATTTATATAGTAGTATAACATATCTGATTATAGTTTATAGTAGTTGATGACTTGGGAAGTTTTCATATTTATTTTAAAATAATATTAGGAGAGAGTTTTGCTTTCAGATTGGCTGAGTAAGCTTATACTGAACTGACCTAACTAGAAATAACAACTTAATTCTAGCCACAGTACCAAAAGCTACTATAGGAGGGTAGAGGACATTGAACTAAAGCAGGCCCATTAGGGCAGGGCAAATGGTTGGAAGGAAGAGGCAGCATAGAGTGCTTGTTTCTTTTTTTTTAAGAGAATATGTGAGGTGCCTAAAAGTGATGTAAAACTCATACTTCTCTGATCACGTAAACCAGATTATAGAGTTATGGGCAACCATAGACACTGGGAGTTTCAGACAGGGGAGAGCCAGGAGAGGGAAACCACAGATCCTGTACTATTATATCTTTGGCTCACCCTTGAATCGTGTATGTGCCAGGCAGGCTCCAAGCAGCCTAGGGTGAGGATAAAAGAATAGGGCTGCAATTTGAGTTGCTTCTCAACAGAGTTTGTAGTGTGGGTCCAGCCAAGTTAATTGCTAGCTAAAGTAGAAAAATTGACACCATTGGTAGGAACATAACAACCAGAGTCTCCACATCATGATGTTTATAACATGCATGTTTCAATTCAGAGAGGCTCAAAACATGAAGAAACTGGAAAATCAGATTAACTTCTTGACAAGAAAGAACAAATAAAGGAGAGCAAAATCAGCAGGACCCAGATGTTGGAATTAGCAGATGAGCTCTCCCCATCTCATTTCCCACACACATATACTGGGAATTGAATCCAGGGGCTTCAACGTGAGCTATATCTCCAGCCCTTTTTAATTTTGTTTATAAATTTGGAGACAGAGTCTCACTAAATTGCCCAGGTTGGACTCAAACTTTCTGGTCCTCCTGCCTTATCCTCTCAGAGTGCTGGAATTACAGGCATGCACCACCATGCCCAGAAGTATTTTAAAGCCCCAGTTACATCTAAGCTCAGTGATATAAAGTATTAGTTCTCAACATGTTTCCTTACTTACATCAGCAGCTTCAGTACTTGGTGGAAATACAGATTCTTTGGCTGCACCTGTAATCAGCTGAATCAGAAACTATGGAATAAAGCCCAGCAGTCTGTTTTTTAAAAGGCTTGTAAAGTAGTTCTGACATATGATAAAATTTGAAAATCGTAGACATAAAGGAAAATATTCTTATTATGAATGAAGGGATAGGAAGTTCTAGAGAAGAAATAAAAACTGTGAAAGATATTCTATACTTGAGAAGTGTATTTTCTGAAATAAACAAGTTCAGATTGGGGTAGAATGGGGATAACAAAGGAAAGACCTTGAATAGAAAAATTATCCTGCATGAAGAACAAAGAGAATAAGATTGGCAAGGGGATAAAAAGACAAATGGAAGCTCAGAGATCTGAGGGACAGCACATTGTATAATTAGAGACCCAGAAGAGGTGACTAAATAAAACTAAAAATGCATACTTTGCCTACAAAGGTATATAGAAGACAAGACCGGGGATGGTGGAACATACCTGTAATCCCAGCACTCAGGAGGCTGAGGCAGGAGGATCACTGCAAGTTTGAGGCCAACTTGGGCCACATAGTGAGTTCAAGGCCAGCCTGGGCTACATAGTAAGACTCTGTCTCAAAAGGGGAAAAAATTTATATATATATATATATATATAAATAAACACAGAGGAAAATGCTCAGCATCGTTATTAGTAGGGAAATGCATGTTAAAACCACAGTGACATTCCACTAGATAGGGATTAGGCTAAGTTTTGAAAAGCAGCAATACTAAATGCTGATGGGGATTTGTAGTAGTTGTAACGTTGGCATATTTCTAGCGGGAATGCAAAGTGATATAGCCACTGTGGAAAATAATATGGCAGTTTCCTGGCGAGTTACACAACATTCTTTTACCATGTGTTCCAACAATTCCATATCTAGAGAAGTGAAAATAGTAGGTATTGAACTGGATTTTCCTCTGTTCCTATGGTCACCTTTCAATGCCCTGGTACTTCAGAGTGAGATCATATTTGGAAATGGGATCTTTAAAGGTAATTAAGGTAAAAAGAAATTATGTGGGTGGCTTTATCCAGTATGACTGGCATCCTAATAAGAAGAGGCAGTTAGTAGGCGGGTTCATACTGAGGAAGACCATGTGAGGACACAGGGAGAAGAGAGCCATCTGCAAGCCAAGGAGAGAGGCCTCAGAGAGAACCAACCTGTTGATGCCTTGACGTTGGACATACAGCCTTCAGGACTACAAGAAAATACATTTTTACTGTTTAAACCACCGGTCTATAGTATTTTACCTGCCAGCCCATGTAGATTAATATATTTGTTTGCACAAAAATTTGTACCTGGATGTGTACAGCAGCTTTATTCACAACAACCAAAACCCACCAAAAAATGCTTCAAATGCCCTTTAACTGGCAAATGGATAAATTGTGGTACAGCTATATGAACTACTAGGCAATGGAATAAAACAGACTACTGATTCCTGCAGAGACTAGGTAAATCCTGAATATGTTTTGCTAAATAAAAGAAGCCAGGCTCAAAAAGCTTCACACAGTGTGATTCCATTTATATGACACTCTAGAACAAGAAGACCAAAGAATAGGAACAACGACAAGGAAAACCAGACTAGCAGTTGCTCACAATTGAATGACAGGAGGGATTCGTTAGAAAAGGGCCAAAATGTGAGGGTATTTTGGGATGAAGAAACTGTTCTGTGTCATGATTGTGGCTCTGGGTGCGTGACTGTAATGCACTGGTTTAACAACCCTACACTCACAGAACAGGACGCTCAAAAGAATGGACCTTGCTCTGTGTAAAATTTTAAGTTACTTTTGAAAGTAAATAAAAATAAACAAAAAGAACAAACAGAAAATAAAGATAATTTTAGATAAGAGAAAACTAAAGGAATTTTCCAGTGGATATGTGCTGTAAGAAATGCTGAAACACGTTCTTCAAATGTCCTTTAAAGAAAAATGATAGATACCCCATCTTTCTGTGTTACTACCTTCACGTATACCTAGGTATGATTTTAGCAAGGAGTAGAGGGGAGTAGAACAAAGGACGCATCCATCTGTAATTTTCATAGATGTCAGGGTGCCTATGGAACTAGAAAGAGAGAATGTGTTCCTGCCTTTACTCATTTACCAAGTATTACTAGGCACTCATTGTATGCTGGGCATGAGTAATCTCTGAAATAGGAAAATGAAGACTGCCTGGTTCTTTCCTCATAACTGGTGGAAAAGACGAACATGTAGGCAAGGCTGTGTGTCTCATAAGATATGTGTGCAAGAGTGTGTGTGTCTGGTTCTGTATCCTCCAGCTTTGTTGCTGCCCATTACCCTGCTGTGGGAGCTACTAGCTCAGTGTCCCTTCTGTTTCCCTTGCAGACATCTTTCAGTCGGGGCTTTACTAAGAACATGAAACTTGAAGCTGTGAACCCCGGGAACCCAGGAGAACTCTGTGTGGCCTCTGTGGTCAGTGTGAAGGGGCGGCTGATGTGGCTGCACTTGGAAGGTACGGCTGTGAGAATGTAGGGTCCGTCTGGAGGTGGCAGGGAATGTGCAGAAGAACTCGGCACTCACACAAGTCCCTTCCTTGCTTCTCTTTTATTTAAACAGCTCTTAAATTATTCAGTGTTCTTAAATAACTGAAACTAATCAAATATGAATTCATTCAGAGGCGCTCATCTTAACTAATAATTTCACAGAATGAGATGCTGGTGAGATAATTATGTTTGGAACACAGTGGTCTTTTTACATCTATGATTGTAAAAGCTAATGTTACAATTAAATTAATATGAGTCGCTAAAACTGGTATTTGAGGTCTTAGTTATTATGAGAATAAAATCGTATATTTGCATTTTAATGTGAGTAACTTCCTTTAGTTTGGTTTCTGTTGTAGACACTTTAATTTTTCCTCAAAATACTAACTGCAAGAGTGACTTTCTCCCTAAATAGATGATAAACAAGATTCAGACTGGTTTCCTCAGTAGTATTGGAACCATTCTATAATGAACACATAAAGAACTGTTTTTTAGTTATTTTACAAATGTACAGAAAATTCAGAGAACAATGTAATTTGTGTATAGAACTCTAATCAGATTTGGGGTTTAGGTAGAAGACTATTTTATAGATGGTATATTTTCACTGAGAAATAATCAAAATAGGTTTAATTGCTAATGTTTTCCCACCTTCCCCTGATTTGTAATTCTTTTTTGTAATGATTTCACAGAACTCAGTGGTTATTGTAAATGTACAGGGAAGAAAGTAAGAATACGTGGAGCAGTAAAATATTGTTACCTCTTCTGGTTGCACAGTTTAAATTTTGTGGCCTACTGGTATTCTTGCTGTTGAGATAGGAAGTTTAGAAGGAATATCTAGTATCTTTGATGTTCTTCACATCCGGTTTCTTCAGTAAGCAAGTCTAAAAATGCGTGGAAAGTTCTTCGAGGGGCCTACAGTCTCATAATGGCCACCAGTTTGAGCACCTCTTGTAATTGTAGAGGCCAAAGGTAACTTGTATTAATCTCCTGATGTCTACTTAGTATTAAAATATTCATACAGGATTTTCTTTTCCGGATGTATACTTTTTTTGGTGGATGCTGTATTGTAATCTAATAGATTGGAAAATGTAGAGAACAGTCATTTTGGATGTCATCGTGTTGTTAATTCCAAGAAAATAGTTTAAAACATTGCCAAGGCTTAGGGCTTCAGCGTCAATTGGAAATCAATGGAAATTCTCAAGAAGTTTATTGCTTAGTGGATTTTCAAGTAGAACGGCTCCTATTGGGAATCAACCAAAAGGTAGACACATGCAAAGTGTTGCCATTTCTCCTGCTACAGGAATGGAACATGACTTTGTTTTCACTGCTGTGTGTAGAGTTGAAGACACAAGATCCTTTCTGTGATTTCAAATCACTCAATTTAACTTTCTGTCTAACATTAGCCATGTTGATGAGGTTGGAGACTTGTTTGTATTATTAATTTGGAAACAAAAGTGGCAAAGTTAGAAGCCCGTGTTTCATCATTATTATTTAGCACATTATGGTAAAATTCTTTAGCAGTCATTATTTATTTAGCAGTTTCTGCTTTCAGTGTGCTTTACAGCTGTTAATTACCTAACACAAACAGCAGTAAGGGTGTCCTGATTTTTATAGATGGAGAAACCAGCTAAGCCAATAAGATCTGCCTGGGGTTCATTTTCATTGCTCTTGACATTTTCTCTGTTGCTTAATTCACTAGATTGCACAGCTTCCCACTTCTTCAAATAAGAGTGATGAGCAACATTTAGTGTATATGTAAAATTTTTGGCAGTAGTTCCTCTTTTTGCTGCTGTCTTTTGGATAGAAACGTTTGGTTTTATAACAAAAAAGGGAAGTAGCACATGTCATTTCTTCTTATTCTCTGGGGTGCTTTGACTACGTAGTAATAAAAGTAGTCAGTGTTACCAAAGAGGTTAGAAAATAAGATTATCCATCTTTTTCCAGACCTTACACGTTTTTTAAAAAAGTGTTTGTAATCTCTTAAATATTTTCAATCAAATACTGTACTATCTGTTGAATATTATCTGGAATTATTGGTCCAAATCATTCATCTTTCTCATCACTTAAAAAATACATTACATGTAAAGAAAGTAAATTTTCATTGTTTCCTTGATTTTTTTTTTTTGTTTTGTTTTGTTTGGTTTGGTTTTGGCCCTTTACTGAGCATTTACCTTTTAAAAATGACAATTTAATGTCATTCATATAATACATAGTTTCCTTCATCAGTCCTGGGGATAAAATGATAGGGATTCATTATGGTCACTTTGGGGCTGTTAAATTATTTTATATGATGATGGTTATTCTGATTATAGACCACTTATTTGACACTTGAAATGTTATAAAGTACTGTATAACATTTTCATTATTTTAATGCATTAAATTGATTTAAAATCTTTTCAACACATGGCTGATTGACCTCTTTTAGGTAATTAAAATGATCACTTCAGTTAATATTTGACTTCTCTTGAAGTCTAATCATTCTTTAAGTATCTGGAAGGGTCTGATGTTGAAAGGGAGCAATGAATATAATATGTGAGATTAATGTGATATTATTTTAGGTGCATACTGGAAAAGTATTCTAAGCTCCTATGAACCACTGATAGTTAGGAAGGGGAATTTATAATGACAATGTTTAATGTTTGGGAACAGATGTTGTGGTATTTTTTTCTCATCCCAACATTCTGCTGTAGGTAATCATTCTGCAGTTATGAACATTATCTGTACAATATAAGTTGCTTTCAATTTTAAGCCTTGAGCATCGCAGCCGTGCATGCTGGTTCACATATTCATGGGGCTGTCTTCTAATGAATCAAGTAATTTTATATTCATTCCAGATGATTTTCTCTTAGGACAGATGTGGCTTGGGTGTTTTTGTTGCTCTCACGGCTCTTTAACTCTTCAGAGCGCCCATATCTTTGTGTTACTTTTCTTGTGAGGTCTACTTTTCCTAGAATAGTTTTTCCTGGCCACTTTCCTAGAATAATTTTTCCTGGCCACTTTCCTAAATACAGGTCGAGTATCCCTTATCTGAAATTCTTTAGACCAGAAGTGTTTAGGATTCAAATTTGGATTTTTTGGAGTATTCGTGTGCACATAATGAGATATCTTGGAGGAGTGGACCCAAATCAAAACATGAAATTCATTTATGTTTCATATATATCTCATGTACATAATTTGAGTATAATTTTATGCATTAATTTTAGTAATTTTCTGCACAGAAAAAGAGTTTTCTGCTTGTGCTGTCCTTGTGCTGAGTGCTTGTGCACTCATAAGTTTCAGATTTGAGAGCGTTTGGATTTTTGGATTAGAGGTGCTCTACTGAACGTACACACGCATAACTTTATTTCCCACTTCTACTATTTAGACCTAGTTGAACTCCATCTCTCAGTTTCAGTGGTTAATTCAGTGGACTGACTTTTTCAGCGCTGTGTGTATGTGTTATTGGGGACCGTATCCAGGCCATTCACACTGAGCTACATCTCCAGTCCTTTTCTTATTTTTTATTTTGAGACAGCATCTTGCCATATCACCAAGTTGCCCAGGCTGGGCTTAAACTTAGGATCTTTCTGCCTCAGCCTCCCAAAGTGTAGGGCTTATAGGTACGGGCCCGCATGCCTGGCTAATAGTTTAGTTTATTGTCCATAGTTCCACGGAAGTGAGATTTTACTGAGAAAAAATTATTTTACTGTTTAAATATTGTGGTAAAATACACAGAACATAAAGCTTACCATTTTAACCGGCCATTGTAAGTTTGCAGTCCTGTGTGTGCATTGCCGTCATTTCAGTCATGCCTCTGCAGAGCCATCTCCATCTTGCAGAATTGGAACTCTGCGCACATCCAGATCAAGTCCCGCTCCCTTCTGCCCTCAGCTCCCAGTACCACTGCTCTATCTCTTGCCTCTATGGATCGGGCTCCCACAGACCCCGTATGAGTGGAACCAGACAGTATTTACCTGAAAATATTTTTTTGCAGGATTTACTACTCAAAATAATGCTTTTATGATTATATAGCATTTATTTATGTAATAATTTCCTATATTGTCTTTTGGAATCACACATACCTGGCTACTTCATCAGCAAGAATACTAAGAAGTGGAGGAAGGGTGCTCTCGGCTTACTCAAGATTAAAGAATTAGTTGATTCCTAGTTGTACACACAGCGTCCTTCAGATTTCCTTTAGTTTATTTTCTTTTATGAAACCATTAGGTTAGAAATTGTAGGTAATACAAGAAATATGCATACGGTTGTTTGTTATCTGAACTGCAAGTATAAACTCAAGGAAAAAGATATCTATGGCCCCACCCAGGATTTATATATGCTAGGATTGTATTCTGCAGAAAGCAACCAAATACTGTAATCAATAGTGACTCAGGCCATTGCCTCATGAACTTAATGGGCACACAGATCACCTGGGAATCTTGTTAAAATTTGGTTACGATTAGGTCTAGGGTGAAGCCTGAGTGTGTTTGTTTCTAACCAATTTCCAGATGATGCCAGCACTTGAGGTTAGTTAATCTGATGCTGAGTGACAAGGGATTAAATAGGTAGTTGTTTCAAGCAGCAAAAACCTGGAGGGTAGCCAGAGCGGAACCGATAAGGTCAGCCTGAGGATTTGATGCACTACCTGGATTCCTTCTATCTTTTGACTGTGCCATTCTTTCAGTTAGTGGCATTTGTCCTCATTACAAGATGGGTGGCTGTGGCTCCAGACATTGTCTCAGTGTTGAAGGAAGGAAATAGCAGGGATGAAGGCAAGCAAAGTCTGTCTTGTTTAAATGTCTTTTTGGGAAACATCCCTAGTGACACAAGCTTAAATCTAATTGTCTAAAACTGGGTCACATGACCACTACTGGCTTCAGGCAGATTGAGTAGCTTTGTTTTCCAGCTTCTATAGGAAAAGAGGTGGTGACTGAGTTTTGGGCAGCCAGCCTGGAGTGTCTCTCATACTTATCAAAACAGGAGTTGCGATAATCTGGGAACTCTGCCAAGACCAACAGTGGCAAGGGCAGCGAGGACAGCTGACCAGGAGACCCAGTAGAAAGGGTTCCATCAACTGAGGCACGCGTACAGAGAGAGAAGGGGTGCAGTGTAGAGGTGATGATGAAAGCATGGGGAATGGCCAGGGGGCATCTCTGTGCCTTCCAGCAGACAGCTTGGCCCTTCAAATGCAACTCTTAATGCCAAATGCATCTTGTCCTAGATCTTGATTATAATGCTTGATTGTAAGCTTGATTATAATGCTATAATTTCTTGATTGTAATGCTGCTTCATGGTGCTGGAGTTGCAGAATATCCTTAAGCAGACTGATTCTTGGCCATTTGCTGTCTGGCCATGCAGGATCCCGGATGCTTAGTGCTCAGAGAGCTCATGAAGCGTAAGAAATTACAGGATGGAGTAGTTCCTGCGGTCCCATCTAGACAGGCATTTCTGATTCTGTAAAGAGTGAATCTGCATTGAATTCAAGGTCCGGACAGTGGAAAATAACCTAGAATGGCCAAGGAATCTTTAAACACATTCTTCACTTATCCAGATCCTGGAAACTTGAATAAGATGAAACTCTTTTTGGTAATGCTTATTTCTAACTCAAAAGGATCAGATGTCCCAGCTTTGTTAAAACCTGTGTGTTAGCTTTCCGTCAAAATGCCTGAGATAATCAGCTTTTTTTTTTTTTTTTTTTTAAACTGGGGATTGAACTCAGGGCACTCTAACCACTGAACTAAATCCCCAACAATAATCAGTTTTTAAAGAGATAAGTTTTATTCTGGTTCTCTGTGTTGGAGATTCCAGTCCACTATAATTTGTCTCCATCGCTTTGGGCCTGGAGTGAGGTTGTACATCATGGTGGAAGTGTATGGTGGAACAAAACTGCTCACCTCCTCAGGAGCCAGAGAGCAAAGAGAGAAAGAAGAAAGGACCGGGGTCCAACAGTCTCACCCAAAAGGGCTCACCCAAAGTGTCTTAAGGGCCTCCCACGAGGCTCTGCCTCCCAAACGCTCCACCGCCTGCAGACAGCACTGGAGGCAAAGGGTTTAACACGTGGGTCTTTGGGGGACATTTGAGATCCAAACTATACAGCCTGGTCACCTAAAATTAATTGAAGTCCCAGGTACGCCAAACAGGGGATAGCTCCCAAGTTCCTAGGGGAATGGTCCCTGGACCTTGAGTAGCAGAAGGAAGAAAAGCTGCCTCTCATCTAGGCATCCTGGTCTCTGTGTAGGGTGCATTTTCTTCTTAATGGAGGACACATATCAGAGCAGGAGGAGTGCTCACCCGAGAGGTGGCAGTGCTGAGGTCGACCTGCATCACTCCTGAAATGCCTCCTCGGGGCAGAGGTGTCAGATGCTGTGGGGCATGTAGAAATCACCAGACCCCGTTCCTTCAAGTGCCAACATTAAACTGGTATTTGAGGAACTGTATATGACAGGAATTTAGGAAATAGCAGGAATTTGGTGGAGGGGTGGATACTGAGACTATTCCAGTGAGTGGAGCCATGAAGAATGGAAGAGATAGCATTTGATCCAAGACGTGTGAGGCGGATAGTTAGAAGCAGGGAGAATATGTCAGATTTGCTATTGAGATTTTAATTCTAGCTGATCGGAAGAGGGAAAGGCCACAGTTAAAGGAACCTAAGACACAGGAAGAAGAGATCTAGCAAGAAGCATAAATTTGAATTTAGACATTTGTGTTTTAGCATATGAGTGGGAATTCCCAGTACAAATGGATGTCTAGTAGCTAGAATGTTGACACTGAAGTCTTGATCAGAAGCTACAGAATATATGGGGTCACAGACCATGGACTTTATTTTTAAATAGAGTGACTCTTCAGAGCCTCGGGACCACATGCCTGACCCGGGTTCTTCCAGGCAAACTGGGGTGTACAGTCCCCATCATTCAGTGGGAGGGGTCCCCATCGTTTGGTGGGTGTGAAGAAGTTGAGGCACTAGAGGACAGCCATATTCACAGTGATTTGGGGGCTGGACAGAATTGTGTCAAATATAAGCTTGTGACTACAATGTGGCTTTGAGCAAATTTCTTAGTTTGTGATCCCCGATTTCCTCATTCTGTCCTGGCAACTGCTTTGTTACTATAGCAAGGGATTGGGTTGAGATGAAAGAGTCAGCACAGTTCCCGGGAAACAAAATGAAGAGAGACTTGTAAGGGGCCAGAGCAAGACATGATGGTGTGCCTAGTTCCTCCAGAGTGCACAAGGCATCCTAGGTACCAGGTTGCTTCCTCGAGACTGTCCACGGTAAGGAGGCTGCAGTGGGGTCTTTGTCACTGGGCTTTGAGTTCAGTGCATGATGCCAGCATCCCTAGAGGACACTCAGGCCAGGAGGGACAGGGATAGGAGTTGGGGAGCCAGCAGGGTTGAGTATCTGTGAAGGTGGAGTTAGTGAAATCACACCAGTCAGCACACTGTCCTGTGCCCTGTGATGTTGAAGACCGACCGCTGCTCCCTGCAGAGTTGATACCACCTCTTGGATGCTTACCTGGTGGGTGTGAAATGAGGTGGCCTTGGAGCTCTGCAGGTGACCTCAGTGCCTTACGATATTGCTGGGGGTGGGTCCCATTCTAGTGTTTGGTGGTACAGAGAAGCCAGAATTTCATTTATAAACTGGGCAGAAATCATCCCTGCCTTCTGTGATGAGTGCATTATGTCAGCTGTCTCACAGAAATCATGTAAAGCAGTTTCAGACTCATGGGAAGAAGTTGGTTTATGTTCCTTTTTTTTTTTTATCCGCATGATGATACATACTAGTGTCCTCCTGCTTAGAAGATGTGTGCTATGCTCTATATCCCTAAATATTAAAGCATTTTATCTAGGGCAGGAATTCCTTTCACACCATAAAAGGATGATTTTCAGGGAATGTTACCACCAAGTTATTAACTTTCTTCGTTGTTGCCTACAGAAATTTTTGAAGAAAGCTCTAAGAGGTGAACCACAAAACTTGGTTTTGTAATTGGAAGTCTTGTAAATTCAAACGGGAGTGGAGGGGATTTGGGTTTAGTGTATTTGCACTTTGAAAATGTAGATGGAATGATGGCCTTGTAGGATTTTTCATCCAACTTCGTTCCTTTCCAGATTGTTAAAAACAAAGAATAAAACACACACACACACACACACACACACACACACACACCCCACCCCCCCACCCCCAGTACCAATGGAAACCCTAAGTCTTCAGGTCTGTGGGGAAATAACAAACAAAAATTCAGCAAACTTAGCTCAGACCATCAACTGATAATATTATCGGCCACTTGTGATCATTCCTTTTTTGCTGCCCTCTGAAATGAAAATTAGAGAGAATAATTTTTTTTGTAATAAATAATGGCAAAACAGAGTCTTTACTCTCGGTGTGAGAATCTGTGGGGGGGACAGCTTTGGACGGTGAGGTTTTAGAGCTCATGGATTGTTCCACATTGCCAGGTGCAGTACCTCTGGGCCTAGTCCCCGTGTGGCCTCTGATTTCTTCAAGTGCCATCAGGAGCAACATGGAATCCATAGAATATTAGCAAAGCTATCTATAAATACAGCCAACAGTGACAATTCAAGAACAAATGGTCTTTCCCTTTCCCATCTGAAGAAATTCATGCAGTTTGGAATTGTCCAATGGTATTTTCCAAGTTCCCTGATTCGGGCTGTAGGGAGAGGGTCTAGCATGGTGCCAGGTGGGCTTCCTTCTCTCTACTTGGCTTTCATTTCTCAGGCTTTCAAGGTTGGAGTGCAGCAAGGCCACCTGCAGGAGAAAGTGCTTGTTCTGGCTGGGCCTCCTCCCCTGCACAGGTTGTGTCTGTTCTCGACAGGCACGGAAGGAGGGTGGTGGGCATTTTCTTTCTCTTTAGGTAAGAGGGTAGTGCGTGTTCTCCATCTCTTGCTTTGGTTGGCTAATTCTTTTTTTATCCTTGTGATGTTTTCATTCATATATGCTTCTCTGTGATCATTTGTAATTTGCCATCTTGAGGTTGTGTCCAGTCCTGTCCTCTTCGGAGCATTTGACCTTCATCTACCCCTCCTTCAAAGTCTCTCCTCCCTCTTCCTCAGAAGCGTGGACTGTGCAGGTTTGTCTCCCCATTATCTCTTCCTTCTATGGTGAGTTTCTGGATTCTTCCAAGTCCCTCTTTTCACCGCTGCCCACGTGCAGTCTCATCTTTCTCTGTGACTTCAGATGGTTCTGAGTTGATGAACATGGGTACGCAACACTCATAGTGAACACGTTCATTACCCCATCTTCATCTGTCTGTAAAACATATCCTGTGGACATCTGCGTAAATCTAACTCCTAAAATCTGGTCTTCTCCTTGACTGTCCTGCCTGACTCAGTGGCACCATTATTTTACCCAAGTTAGAAACCCCAGCATCCTCCCAAATTAGAGGCTCTAGAATTTTGTCTGTTTGCTCTCCCCCAGCTGGTCTGTCACTTCAGTCCCTGTCTCCCTCTCTGATCTCCTCTGACTGCCACAGTAAAATCCAGGTCTTCATCTTTTATTCTTATAATTACAGAAGTCTCCCAACTGCTCCTTCTGCCATCTCCCAGGGCTCTAAGAGTTATCTTCGTAAAACCCAGTCATGGCCTCAGTGTATCTGCTTTTCATGGATTCGAGACTAAATTCTGTGGTTTGGCATTGAGCTCCATCCTTCCTGGATGTGAGCTGACGAGTGCTTTCTGAGTTCACAATCTTTTCTTATATTTGTACACCTCTGTAAAGTGTGTTTGAAGATAGAGCTGGCCTTACAAGGTGCTTGTGGGTATTGGCCGAGAGAGCGTCTACAGAGTCATGTTGGCACATGGTAATAGTGTTCAGTAAATGGAAGCTCTTGGTAATATTATTAGGCACACCTTTTTTGTTACAGATCTGCCACCAGGGGCCCGAACTCTGTCTGAAAGGACTGTTCAAGGTGTCTTTAAACATCCTGCTACTGTTATTGGTGCTATAAGACATCACACAGGGCTGCAGTCCTGTTTCTGCATCTCACACAACATGGTGCTCATACAAAACATCATGTGGTACACTTTGCTTGCTAAATAAGTATGAGGAATAAATCAAATGCAAGTTACTGAACAAAAAGGCCATTTCACATGCCGTCTCTAACAAACAGCTGTTTTGCCAGTGGATTTTGGGACAGTGAGATACTTGAAACTTGTAAGCTAACTTCAAAAACTCCTTGATCAGTTTTTCCACATACTTGGCTTGGTTCCAGTAAACTACCCTCCACATCCTCATCTGGTGGACCCCAGACCTAGTGCATCCAAGGCCCTAAGAGTGGGGCCTGGGAATCTGTATTTTTAAATCACCCTTTCCAGATGATTCTTATGCATACTAGTTTGTAAACTGGATGGGCAAGGTGTCTGGCTCAGAGAAACTTATTTGAGCCATCTGTCTTAGTTACTTCTCTTGTTGCTGAGACAAAATACCTGACATCCAAAGGTAGACGAGTAAAGGTTTACTTTAACGCACAGTTTGCACAGGTTTCGGTCCATAGTCAGCTGACTTCAAGGCTGGGCAGAGTGGCAGGGAACATGGCAAACAGGCATGGCAGAGGAGAAACAATCCATGGCAGGGCAGGCAGGAAGCAATAAGCAGCAAATTGAAGTGAAGCAGCAGTAAGCCTCCCTTTCCCTTTTATTCCACCCAAGATATAAGCCTTTTGGGTGGTGCCACCCACACCCAGGATGGGCCTTCCCATTATCCACACCCAGAACTATGCTAAACCAATCAGTGGGCTAATTTAGTTACCATACCCTTAATCCATAGCCACACACCCTAATCCAGCATCACATACCCGTGATTTGGCCACCTCCCAAAGCCTCATCTATGGGCATGTGAGGCTTTGTGGGGACGTCTATATACATGCCATAGCACCATCCTCCTCTGCTTAGGAGAAAAGGTGGAGAAAACAGCCCCATAAGTCTTTCCATAATTTGTAAAAAAAGTCAGGTGATTAAATAATGATTTCGCAGACACTTGCAAAAATGAAAGGAAAGAAAATGCAAATATGAAAATAATTATATTTCAAGCCAGTGTGGGTGGTTTTAACATCTGCGAAGAGGGGCATGGCCTACATGAAACAACAGTGGGTGAAACTGCTTCCTCAGTTTGGGCTGTGGGAGCAACATTTTCCGAAGAAGAAGGTGGCCTGTGAGCACCTGTGGGAGGAGGCTCTTCTTATGACCAAATTTGTTTTGTTCTGCAAGTTGATGCTGTGATAGGCTCTTGTTGACCAGCAGCAGAGCTGGCTCTGTTTCGTTTGTTTTGCTTTTGATTCATTTGTGGTGCTGGAGATCGAACCCAGAGCTTTGTACCTGGTAGGCAGATGCTGTACCACTGGCCTACGCCCCCAGCCCCATTTTTGGCTCTAGCTGTCTTACGTAGAACAGGAATTGTGCTGGAAGGCTGTTGATGAAAGGCTGGCGAACTCACCTCTTCGGAAGGCTTTGCAGAGGAAGCAGAGTTTGGGGTTTCTAGTTGCAGTTGTGATTAAACCTGACTTCCGGGTGGCCATGTTCTCCAAAAGCAGAAGGCCTGGAGAGAGAAAGCCTGATCTGGCTCCTTCAGGAGGAAGCAGCTACCTCCTACTGGGAATTCTGCGGATGGATACAGGGCTCTCATAGGATGGATGCAGATGCTGGCTAAGTCATTCTCCCAATAAAAGAAAGAGGGTAAGACATGAAATCTGCCTACCTCAAATGCTGTACAAGACTCCAGAGCCTGCTCTCACACTTCAGATCCTGCATCTTCTACTTACTGGCTGATTCATCTCTTCCCTGTACCTCGGTTTATTCACCTCTAAAACGGGAGTAGTCCGTGTTTTTTGTGATTGTTAGGAGGATTAACCGTGTGGAAGTGTCTCACCTGCAGTAAGTGCTGTAAGCATTTACTATTGTACGGATTTCTCCACCCTGCATGTTCCCCATACTCACCTTTAATCCCATTTCTGTTGTTTTCTTTCAGAATGACACCTCGGTCTTGCCAGCCATGGTTTTGTCCAGCTCTTTGTTCTTTAGGCGCGTGGGTCCAGGCTGACAAAGTGGTGCCCTGAGCACTGCTTCATAGATTGGCACTTGTACAGGGGCCGTGTAGGGAGGCGAGCATGCCCCGGTGTCCAAGTCCCAGTTCTTACTTGCTCTTGGGTGGTCAGGCTCAGTTTTAATTTTTCTCATGTTTTCCCTTTTCATTTCACACTTGAACTTGTCAACACTTGGTGTGACCTTTAACTTTCAGTGAGGATATTAAACAAGGTGAACTTGCTCCCTTAAACTCTTTTCACCTTCTTCCTGTCCCAGCTTTTAACTGAGTTGAAGAGGTACTTCAGATTACATTACTGAAGTAAATGAAAATCATTTGCCTTCCTTGTGGTTGACTCAGCCTTTCTCCACTCATATCCATCTCACCTGTGGTACACGATACCACTCACGTTTGCCCTCTTCTGTGATTTGCCTCAAGACAAGTAATTGGATAACTTTAGGAATTTGATAGGAATGTGTTTCCTCTCAAGCCATCTCCTTTTTTCATCCTGATGTTCCAAGTAGACGGCTCACCGACTGGATTGCACTGGCTTCTTTCATTGGTTGGATTGGACTGTGAAACAAAGTTCCTTCAGTTGCAAGGGGAAATAGAACTTTGTGATCCACTCATGCAAGGACCAAGTCCTCAGGAGATGGAAAATTGGGAAATTGCAAAAATATTTTAAGGTTCCAGTGTGATGCTCACAAGTGTATATGCATGTACATTTATTTTTTGAGTACAGAAACTTTTAACAGTGAAACAGTTCATTTCAGCTACTTTTCTTTATGGCAACTTGCTGTTCATTAATCTGACTTCAGCGGCAATACCGTATTTATGTATGAGAGTCTTCCTTTCTTCTCTGAATCTCTTTTGTTGTGCTGTTCTGAGGATTGCAGAGATTGTGGCTGCAAAACAGTAATTTAGTCCCCAAAGCACAAAAACTATAGAAGTATCTTTGATTAGATTCTCTTTCCCTCTCTTGGACTCCCCATCCTCTGGCCACCTTGTTACTTTTTCAACAGACACCCACTAAGCTAGTATTTTGCATTTCCTTCCATATTTATTTTATGCACATATCAAATATATTGTTTCCTCTTTTTAAATAAATCATAGCATTCTCTATATGTCCTGCCCTTTCTTACTCTACAATACATCTTGGAGATCTTTAAGTATATAAAGACATTTTTTATAGCTACAGAATATTCCAACATTTGAATATTTACCCTACTTTACTTAAGTACTTTCCCATAGATGGAGATATTGTGGCTTTCTGATTGATTTTCAAATGAGGTTTCTGAGTAAGAATGAACATGTAGAGTCTATATCAATATGATGTGGCTTAGACAAAGACAGAGATTGAGTATACTCTAGTGTTGTTGTTCAAGGCATTTTTCTATAAAATGAAAAACATTGCATTGGTCTTTAGTTAGACATCGAGTTGTGCATATATATTTTTGGTAGTCCTATAATAAGCAAGGAAGAGCATTGCATGCATTTTTGTGAATTATTTTTAAGCTCTTGGGTCCTCAATCTTAGAAAGTAACAAGTTTTCTTTAAAAGATATTCTGAGGCTTGCCAGATATGTCTAGATTCATAAGGGTGATAAAAGGAGATAAAGAATCGGTATCCATCACCTAGAATGGGATTCAAAAGTTCAGGGATGGGAAAACATTTCCTAAGTGAAAAATAACCCATTTTTTCATCCAGCCTTATTTAATAGATGCCTTTGAAAGCTAGATGTGGGGTGGGAAGAATGCAGGACAATAACTTTTTTGAGGAAAGATGGCTGACACCTCTCAGCTCATAAATTTTGTTTAATTGAATGGAAAGCGTGATCAAAGAATTTTAAAATGTAGTAAGGACAGCCAATAGTGACATATTAATGTATACATTGTACAGAAGTGTATATATTAAAACATTAATATGATGTGATGTTTGAACTAGCTGAACATTGGAAGATGAAAGTCATAATTTAATAAGGAACTTTAAGCTATAAAGTTCACATTCTGCTTCCTTTTGAAGTACTGTTTTTAATGACCTCGAAAATCTTATTTGTAGCTAAACATAAATCTGGAAGTACAAATGTTTCTGGTGGGTGAATTTAACTGTTTGCAAAATTGTTAAGTAGCTAAGAAACAGAAACTGTTGTTGTGAATCTGAAGAGGAGAAAATGACCTTGTGTGAGGGAAAACATCTCAATGGTCCTTTTTTTGGACCCTCAGAGAGCCACGAGTGTATTAGGATGGGAAAAGTCACTTCTGCATCGAAGCTACTAGGAGAGTTTCTTTACTTTTTTCTGTTTTGAACATATTGTTTGTTGTTTATTTGATGGTTTCTTAGGCAATTATGTTAAATATAGGTTGAATTATACAATATTAGCCAGAAATGATTTTCGTTTATTCAACTTTCTGGAAAAATAGGCTGTATAAATATTCTTTAATTCCTTTAACTTTATAGCTTTCAATTTGTAGAATTAAGTATATGGAAAGTTGGGACTGACAACCTTGACAGTTCATTTCTTTGGGAACCAATAAAAAGTTCAAAGTGATTAATGATGATGATGATACGTATGTAAAAATAGCTGCTGTCAGAGTGTTCAGGCTACTTTATATTCACTAACATATTGTCTTAACACTAAATTAGGAGCCTTCTTGAAGTCAAGTATTCAGTATTCATGATAACTGCTTTGGAATGAGAAGTTGGGAGACATGGACCTAACATTGGAGTTAGATCCATTTTGTTTTTGTCTGTTGGTCCTTAGCTTCCTAAAGTTAGATTTTTTGGTGGAGGGTAAGAATCTGTTTCAACATTCATCAGCTGTCTTGTGATGGTGTGGCTGTCTGATGGGGTTTACTGTGGGATTTTCATCTTAGTTCCCAGTGAGGAAACTAAAGCACACTATAAGTATCAGTGCCCCAGAGTCACTATTAATAGAGCTCTTGTCTTTAGATTCATAGTTTAAGAATTCTTCCCTCAAAGTGGTTTTTCTTAAGAACTATTGATTTAGTGTAGACTTTTCTTCTTGTAACTAGTGGGCTGGGTTCCAAATTTGTTCTTTCCATCAGTGCTCCTTGGAACTTTTGCTACTTATCGTATGCAGATTTCTAGTCATTTTCAGAGTTGCTGTGAAACTGTGATGCTAGTTTATCATGAGGCATGATTGCGATTATGGAACAGGCTTTGACGGGGCAGGCAGACCCCACTAAAACATTCCCACAGAGACGACTTGTGTGTGACGTGACCAGAGCAGACCACAAACAGTTCAAAATGAGCACCTCCATCCAGTGGCTAAGTTACCAAGCTCCCTGGAGAAATTGCTGGTCTCTATTCTGCTCTGAATGAGTGGTACCATGTTTAGTAGTTGCTTTTGCTGTAAAGTTTGACTTTATGTTGAAGGTTGCTCTTTGCTTGGAGTTGGGTGAAGCATGTTGCGGTGGCTTACACATGAACCCATGGCCCGCACTCCAAAGGCCACCACATTCCTTAGTTTCACAGCTGCTTTTAGGAAAGACAGATACCTGGTCCCTCGTTAGCTGGCTCCAGTCTAATCTTTCCTAGAGTCTTCCTCCTTCCCCATTTGCAAGTGGAAGTATTTCTCTTTTCTAAACCCCCACATTATTTAAAACTTTTTATATTCTTGGTGTTTTATAATTCAAGTGCTTGTATTTGTCAGAAGATTGTAGACTCCTTAGTAATGTCTTCCATATTATGACTGCTATTTTTTAACATTTAAAAGAAAATATTTGTTAGTCTTAAGGATGTGCTAATTTTTTTTCTTCTTCTGTTTCTTCTGTTGTCTTGGTTTCTTCTAATGCAGGCCTGCAGACTCCTGCTCCTGAGGTCATTGTTGACGTGGAATCCATGGACATCTTCCCAGTGGGCTGGTGTGAAGCAAATTCTTACCCCTTGACTACCCCACACAAAACAGTCTGTAAGTATTGCCAGTGAAATAGTGGATAATATCTGTGGTCTTGGTGAATAAATAGACAAATTTTATTAAAAAAAAAAAAGACGTGAAAAATAAATGTTGTAGATGTCCCAAACAGCACCAATAGTTTTGATGTCTCAATTGTCTCGTAATAATCTTCATGAGATGAACATTTGCATGAATTTCAGGGGTCGACAAAGTAAGTCACAATAAGGAGGCAATTGAAGGTAACAGAGAAATGCAGAGAGAAAAAGAAAAGACCAGAAAATTTCCTTCCCACTTAATAATGCAACCCATTATTTTGGTTGGAAAAATTTTAATTAGATACCATATTTTTATATTATCATTTCTTTGAAAGAACTAATTTTCTCATTCATTTTCCCCTAAGAGAATCATACATGGTTCTTGGTTCTAATAACTTACACATTAACGAATACAGTACTGAACATATTCTTAGCACTACCTAACTAGTGAGATTTCAGTTGTACTATATCCTTTTTACCACAGAAACCAAATAAAACCAATATTAGTATTGTAACAATCTAATAGTACACACCTATGTGCACACACCCACACTCATGCACATTTAAACACATACAACAGTGACTTTAGCATATGTTGTTGTAGGTCAGTATCATCAAACGGTACTGCTTATAAATCACCAAAGCTAAGAAATCTTTGCATTCATTATTCCACCCTAATGTGTAGGAACGGGATCGTTCAAAACTTACAAGTTCCTAAAGATAATGGGTTTCAACACTGTAGTAAAGAGATTCTATTTCTAATATTTTTATGGAATTTCAATGCCAGCTTTACTTGTCTCTAGCACCCCATTCTGCAGTAGACTTCCGTGCATTCTCTGTACATGGCTGGAAACAAGGTTCCATCGTATTCCCTGATCACCGCAGATCCTGAAGGGTCCCTCTACTCAGTATTCACTGAGAGCAGTCTTGGTCCATTACGCTTATGTTTGACTATTGGCCATGCTGGCTGAGCTGGTTAAGAATCTGTATCATTTTTTGCTGGGCGTGGTAGCACATGCCTGTAATCCTGGCCCTCGGAAGGCTGAAGCAGGAGGGTTGCTGTGAGTTCGAGGCCAGCCTGGGCTACATAGTGAGTTCAGGGGCAGCTTGGACTACATGGCGAAACCCTGTCTCCTGCCCTCCCCAAAAAACAATCTGCCTCATTTTAAATGGAGACAGCGGAGGGTGTCCCTGAGATTAAAATAATTATTCCGCACTCACAGTTTTAGAAATACTTTAGAGTGAGGAGAAGGTGTGACTCCACCTGGATCAGACTCCTTGAGTACTGTCTTCCCTGGGAGCTGTCATGGGCCTGGGGCTCAGTTTCCTTTTGTCTTGTCCCTCAGATGGGACCTAGTGTCCCGCATCCCTTCTATTCCTCCTCCATGTGAAATGGGCTACTCCATGTGTTTTCTGGAGCAAAGGCGAGTGTCGCAGAGGTGAACGAGGTCCTGTTTCCTCTTGATTCTGCACTTTGCTTTTGGGCTTGTTGTGCTTGGCTCCTTGCCAAGGTACCACACAGTCTGGCTCCTCTACCCTGAGCACTGGACTGAATTACACAAGTTCTTCCCTCCTTCTCTACCCTGGAGACCATAAAAGTCTACAGGTTTTATAGTAACAACTGGAATTGAATACCAAATAAAGTGAGGAAGGGGTGGGATTCTACAGAATATTTCTTTGGTGATTCTTGCACACTCCCTTCTTGCCTGTACATTTTGCTTTAAAGAGACAAACTCTGACTCTCCAGATGCTAACAACTTTAGAAGTTTTGGTGGAATTAATTTATGTGCTTACATTGGAAGAAACTAGATTATCTGAGCCAACATTAATTGATTTCCAAAGCTCTGGTCTCTTTTTGTTAAGGTGATTGTAATGAATTAGAATTATAAACTGGAAATTTTCTTATCTAAAAAAAAATCATTATTTACTGGTTTATGTCAGTATTTGGCCAGTCCTGTCTAACAGCTTCTAGTTCTCCTTCCACTAATTCAGTGTATTAGTTTAAATGCAAACTTCAGGCTAAACTGGGGGGTGTGATTAAGGTAGCATTATTTCCCTTACCACAATTTCTGCAAGGAAAATTGTTCTAGTCCATCATACTTACGACAACTTAATGTGCATTTATGCGAGGAACAATATATATACTCTTTTTCTTTATTATTAAAAGCACATTTTAAATAAAGTAGCCACTATAGTGATAAGATTAAATGTACTAGGTTCTATTAAGATCTTATCTGTGTTATGTTAGAAGAAATTGATGTGAAATTGTGTCTTGATTGAAAAAGCTTTTCAGTATTTAAATTGTTGCTTTAAAATGCCTATTTGGGGTTTGGGAGTTTAGCTTAAGTGGTAGAGCACTTGCCTAGCAAGCACAAGGCCCTGGGTTTGATCCCCAGGACCCAAAAAATAAAATAAAATGTCCATTTTAAAAAATACTAAGCCATTTCTTTAGCTGCATTTCCCAGCTGGGCATGGTGGTATGTGACTATAATTCCAGGGCTCTGGGAAGCTGAAGCAGGAGGATCACAAGTTTGAGCCCAGCTGGGACAAAAGTAAAAATGGCTGAGATACAGCTCAGTGCAGATGTCCTGTGTTCCATCCACACTACCACCACCAAAAAAAAGAAAGAAAGAAAAGCAAAGCATTTGCCTACTAACAGTATTTTTTTCTTTTTCGCTGCCTGTTTACAACAGCACAAAAGAAGAGAAAGATTGCAGTCGTACAGCCAGAAAAACAGTATGTTGATTTTTTTTTTTTAATCCCTCCCAAACTGCATGATGAACTATAACGTGTCTATTTAGTGTTTTGTCAGAGTCGGCTAACAAATAACACACTAGTACAGGTGACTTAGTAAAGCGTCGCTACTGTTATTTTGTGCATCTACTACGTGCAAAAATCCTGTGCCTGCTCCCTAAACAACCTACTGTCTAGATAGTCATTTCTCACGTTTTATTTTATCTTAGACTTGAAGAATACCCCAGACTCACACTCTGCTGGGAATGGTGCTCTGTGCTGGTGACTCTTGGTGCCCTGTGTGGCGAGTGTAGTGTTGGTGCCTCAGCCCTGTCCCTGATCCTAATGCTTCTTCCCCAGCCTGAGCTGTGGCCTCTCCTGGAGGCAGAGACTTCCGTCTCGTCCCAACTCTGCCACTTCTCAGCGGGTGAACCTGAGCGAGCTGCTTTAGTGTTCTACATCTCCATGTCCTGATTTGTAAATTAACTATTTCTCAAGGGTTTATGAAGATTAGATTAGATTCCGTGTAGGGGAAAAAACTGTGGGCTTTAAATTGTTGAATAAATATAGGTTGCCCCCCATTTCAACAGGAATTTAATGAGAAAAGAGGATTTAGGGAAAAGTGTGCTACTGCAGGCAGTTTTTGAAAAGTTGTAACTGCTGTTATAACTATTTTAGATGGTGCGAAATATTTAAAATACACCAAAATGTACATTCACACCAAGAAATTGTGTTTTCTTAAGTAAATAAAAAATATGGATAGAAGGTTAACTGAAAACAACATTTTTCAGGGACTCCAATTACAATGAATTGAATAATACCTACATTGTTATTTGAATGAGAATAACAATTTTGTGGGTATGTTTTGTGCATTTATTTCTAAATGAAGTGTGTCAGGTTCATACCCTGACTCCACTTTCTCTGCATAACATGAAATAGGGAGTAGATAACATGAATAACAGACCAACAGCCGAATCCAGATTCTCAGTCCGTGGGTTGATGGTTCCCACATTTTTGCCTGTATCAGTCATGTAGAGAGTGTATGAAAACACAGATTGCTGGGCTCCTCCCTGGTACTTCTGCTTCAGGTTGTCTGGGGTGTGGCCCGAGAACTTGCCTGCCTGGCGGTGCTGTGCCTTGGGGACTACACTTTGAGAACCGCTACTCCTGATGAGCCTTCTAAATCTCTTGTAACAATGCACTGTAAATTTAGGCAGCTTTTCACCTGTGTCCTTTCTGTGCCACTCACCTGGGGACCCCTGCGAAATCCAACTCACCTCTTTCCTCCAAGGCTACATTAAAAAAAAACAAAAAACAAAACTATTCAGCAACTTTTCAAACTGAGCTGTAACAGGAGCTCTGTTAGAATAAGTGCACTTGGCATTTTAAGAATCATCAGTTAACAGGTTTTTTTTTTTGAAGGTCTTTTTAGTGTGGTCACAATGTGCAGAAGCACAGAGGTCAGAATTCTAAGGTTAGTAGAAAGTGGTTTTCAATTAGACGTTGCAGTGGAAAAGTCTGACATTAATTAAATGTAAGTTAATGTAGCTTTAGGTTTAAAACAGAACTGAAGGCATTATCACAATTCTATAGCAGTAGACCAAGCTGAGCAATGACCTGTTAGAAACCCACTGAGCAGTAGCACACACCTGTATTTCTAGTTCCCTGGGAGGCTGAGGCAGAGCATTGCAGGTTCGAGGCCAGCCTAGGTAACTTAGTGAGACCCTGTCTCTAAAACCAAAAAGGGCTGGGGAGTAGCTGAGTGGTCCAGCACCCCTGGGTTCCAGTCCCAGTTCCGCAGTGAAGAGAAACCTCACTGATCACTGATGGCCTCTCGGGGTCCCTTGTGCCATACGCTTTTTACGGTTCTCGGAAGGATTTAAGAACAACTTTCTGAAAGGATCTGTGTATCTAGTCTTGCCGTGCTGCTCCCGTACACGTATCTTGTCTCACAACACTCTTAGATTTCTAGAGTAGTCACTTTGAATTACGAGAAGACTTTGGAGTGCCCTTGTTCCTTCTCAGGTTTATGACTCAGGGTGGCTTCTTTTCTTTATCCACAGATTGCCATCCACAGTGCCTGTTGAGAAAATACCTCATGACCTTTGCTTATTCCCCCACCTGGACACGACAGGTAAGTGGGCCCCATGGAGGCCGCTCCATCCCTTTGCAACTCGTAGCTGTGAGTGAAGACTTGCATGGATTTGGGGGTCACTATGACTATACCAGAACTGTGGGCCTATTCTGGTTTTCTCTGTTACTTCTCATCAGCAGACACCTATCCGAGTTTTTTGTTTGTTTGTTTTTGATTTTTGAGCTGCAGTCTCTACACCTTTTCTGCTTCTTGGACAGTAGCTCTAGACAGGTCTCCTAGACTGCAGGAAAAGACTCCACTTGCTACCTGGAAATTTTGCAGATTAACACTGTGTACCATGGATCACGATACAGGACAGGAAAGACTTGAAAATATCAGCGTCAAGTGTTCTTTTTTTTTATATTTAATCTCAGTTCTACTTGCATTTTTACTCTAGTGGTTATTTCTTACATCCACACTGGCTTTTGACTCATCCCTTAAAACCCTCTGAGTTTGAACAGCGGGTTGTAAATAATACTTTTTTCGAGGTGTGAAGTCTTAGGGTTCTTGTAATAACCTCTGAAAATACAATCACGAGCTGCTCTTTGACCATCAAATATGACACTACACATGTTTGTACATTAAGTATACTTGATTAAAAATTCTAAACCAAATGAAACCTGCTGTAAATTCCAAGATTAAAAGCCATGCGCCATGGAAAAATCCTATTAGTTGAAGTTATCTCTGTAATAAAGAGAGCAATTTTATGAGTAGACTTAACTAAAATTGTTTTTTTTTTTTTCCTAAAGGTCTGGGCAGGGTAATCCTACCAAAAAATTTATAAGTACATGCAGCTGTGAACTTAATGATTTTGCCCGTTGTACAGAATTCAAACTTCAGAGTGGTTTTATAAGCTATCAGCTGTCCTTTCAGAGTCTGTAATGGCAATTGTACAGTCTTTTTCTTAAAACCAGCAGGATGACATTTTTGCCTCCTACTTGTTGGTGCTTACTTGATGTCTTTGTGAAAGCGGGTCTCCCTAGATTTAAATTGGCATCCCAAATCAGTGACAGTATTCATGCAGAAATATCACTGTCAGTGCAGGTTAGCTGGGGTAGGAGCTGGGTGGGCTAGTGGAGTGGGAGTGGGATGAGTACCTAAGTCAAAAGTGAAACTTCATTGTGGGTTTATAAACGTCAAGAAATAAGTATCATTTAATTATTCCACATTTTGTCCCTTCCAGCTTGAGGTAGAGTATGATCAACTATGTGCCATATTCACTAGGGTGAGAGAATAACAAGGATAATGCAGATTTAAGCCACAGTGAGGTACATTTCACCTCCATCAGAGGGCAGTGGGGGGAAGTCTAACAGTGTATGCTGTTGGCTTGGATATAGGTCCTCTGGGACTCTGGTACGATGCTGATGGGGCTGTTAAGTAGGGATCGTCACTGTAGAGAACAGTGTGCCCACGTTTAGTAAGACTCAGTCTCTGCAGACCTGTGGGTCTCCTGCTTTGTCCTCCTGTCCAGATCAAGAAGCAGATTGTCATGGCTGTACTTGCTCAAATGCTTCTGGTAGTTCAAAGAAGTAGCAATGATTGTACATCTAAAAGAGAATAAGTGGCTAAACTGCAGTATATTCATATAGTGGAGTAGTATACAGAAGGGAAAAATGAATAAATGTTCTAGCATTTGTTGGCAAATGCAAGCAAACGAAATGTTGCAGAAAGCATTTATAGAATATTTTTTAAATATCCAAAATAAAATGATATCACTTGTATGCACCCATAACATATGTGTGCAGTAAATTTTGGAACTTGCATGGGAATGATAAGCACCAGATTCGGGATGGTGGTTGCCTCCATTGGGAAGGTGGGGCGTGCCTCCTGGGTGGAGCCCACAGGGAGCTCAGCTTTGTAGTTGATAGGGTTTGTCCTCGAGCTGTGTAGTGATGCCTGGGTAGCCAGTGTCATAGTCTTTGTATCTTTTTGTGTGTTTTGAATACTGAAAGGTCAACAGAAAAGTTTGTTTATATGATCAGAATTTCTAAGATACTATTAGGGGATTTAAAGTGTGCTGATGTTAGGACAGTGTACCTTTCTCCAAGAAGGAGACTCATCTGTTTTTCTCTGCTGCTCTCTGACCATTTGGAACTCAAGTGCAGCCTCCCAATTCAAGTTCTAACAACACTGGCCCTCACCATGGTTGTGAGTTTCTAGAGTCCTATTTCTTTTGTAACTCCAGACTCCCCATCAGTCCAGATGCTGGGCAGCTCCTTGGGGTGCTTTGAAGACTGAGTGGATCAAGCTTGTGTCCTGTAGGGCCGTAAGTCCCAGAGTGTGACCCGGCGTGTTTCCCTGCAGGAACTGGCAATGGGAAGTACTGTTGCCCGCAGCTGTTCATCAACCACCGGTGTTTCTCGGGCCCGTACCTGAACAAGGGCCGGATCGCAGAGCTACCTCAGTCGGTGGGGCCCGGCAAGTGTGTGCTGGTTCTTAAAGAGGTAAAATGTGCACCCAATCACAGTCGGCTTGTTTTCATGGGATCTGCATGCTGTGGGTGGATACTAGACATTTCAATCCATTCATTTCCCATTTACCAGGTACCTTCTTTCTCTCATGCTGAGGTGGAAAACTAGAGACCAAAGATGGAAAAATGATGGTTCTACCCATGAAAGATTCATAGTCTAGTGGACTTACTTTCCTCCCATGAGTCAGTTAGGGGGAAATGTCGCACTAGACTTGAGTCAGTTGCTTTGGGAAGACAGGGGATCAATTAATTGTGTGTGAAGTATGGGCTTCGAGCTAAAAGGTCAAGTTCTGTCAAAGAGGAAGCCAGTGTAGAAAGGCGAAAAGGACCTTGTTTATCTGGGAGCATTTAACACATAGAATGTGGCCCAGAAAATTCCAGGCCTGGCCGAGCTTACACTTAAGTGGGAAAGAATGAGCAGATGAGTAGAGTGTGACTAAGAGCATCCAGGAGCCAGGACAGGGGCTGATGTACACAGTGTGAGGTAGTGCAAGTGTCACACGCCATCTGGGCAGATGAAACAGGCACCTGGCCCAGATGCAGGGACAGCATGGACAAGGCAGGAGCAGCCAGAGTCTGAGGATGAAGGGACAGCAAAGCAGGAAGGATGCTCAGAGCACCCGAGATGTGAGGACCACAGAGGACAGACACAGAAAGCAGCCAGAGCTGCCTGTTGGACTTGGCCCTTCAGCTGCATTCTCACTGAGCAGCAGATTGGAGCTACTTTTCTTTCTAAATAACTCACCATAATATAACTTGGCTTTATGTCTGGAAACCAGACAGTATGGATTGTGTGCATCCTGAGCAGCAAATAGATTCCACAGATGACAGATTCGTAGCTAAAGAAAAACAGTGATTGTGGGTGAGAGCAGGATGCTCAGCACTGCTCTAGATATGTTTAGCAGTAGGATTGCTGGTTAACCCTGCCCGTATAAATTGACCCTGAACATAGATCCCTGCAGATAGGAAACTTGATCCAAAAAGAAATCAAGCCAGGATTAGGTGTAAGAATTTCTTTCTCAGTATGACATAAAACCCTACCTGAGAATTGCCTTTCTTCAGTCTGCCCCAGACCTCTGCTATGTTGGTGTCGTCTGCCTGTGCTGGGGCCTGGTTTTGAATGATAGATTAGGAGCACAAAAACTGACAAAAATATAGTGAATGGGTGGGTTTCTTTGAAGCTGCCTGCAAGCCTGATTCACATGGCAGATTGCAGCTGTTAATATGAGCTCTGCCATCATCTGCCAGCTGTGTTAACAAACACTTGACCTTGGCCTCCACCGCTCTTTAGGAGCTGGCTATTTTACTTTACTAAATGATTTTTTTCTAAGTCAAAAGTAGTTATCGCTGATCAGTTCTCCAACAGATGCCAGCAATCAAATTTAAAAGTCATGCCGTAACAGTTTTCTAATGACAAAAGTAGTTTTTTGCTGATGGTTGGAAAACACATGCAGAAAGGAAGAAGGAAGGGGGTGGGGGCAAGTGCTTCAGTTCTGTGAGTGCAAAAAAAATGTTAAGTTCTACAAAGTCAATATTTATGCTAATGCTCTTCCTTCAGCACCAGAACCTCTGCATGGTTCAAGTTTCATTTTAGTTAAAGAGAACAAGGTAATTGAAGCAAAGACTGAATGTGTTGCTTTTACAGGCCATATTAGAAATTTGAACACTTTTGTATCTTCAGAAAATGTGAAATGAGTTGTTTTTCCTATGTCCAGTCTGCTAGAAATAGATAAGGTCTGTGAATGTGGATGCAGAGCCAGTCTTAGGAAATGTCAGATTCAGACTGAGAAGTGGTGTCCAGATGCTTTCCAAAAGGCCATGTACTAGAGGGAAGGAAGTTTCTGGTGACAGTGATTGCTAATGCGTGTCTCTTGTGGCTTTTGGGTGTTAAACTTGAGTGGAGTTGGGAGGGTCCCAGGCAGCTGTGAGTGTCTGGCCTGAATTCCAGAGAGGGTACTTCAAGGTAAGGGAGGTGACTTGGAAGAAGGTAGCACGGAATCAGTAGGTGGTCCATTCACCCCAGACATCCTCAAGATTGAGCTCAAAGGACCAAGCTTTGGTCTTGAGGGGCAGGTGATGAAACCAGCCAAGAGTCCTTTCTATGATATTCGGCAAGGTGTGAAGGGTGGGACCTGACCTCTTAGGTACAGACGGCAATGATGGTATATATCATAAATCAAATCTGCATGCTCAGTAGCCTCGCTGGCAATTGGGAACATCATTTCTTTCCCAAATCCTTGTACTCTTGGGCTGCCTGCTGTATGCCAGGGTCCTCAAAAGATAGATAAATCTGATCTGTGTAGTGTCATGCGATTGGGTGCATCATATGACAGTTTTGTTGGCCATTGTATTCCTAGTGCATTGCACTGAGGTGCTGAGGACATTTTGCTTAATGAATAACATACCTTTCCCAAGCCCAGCCTGTCATGCTTACTTTAGGTACAGAATATCAGAAAAGGGATGAGTGAGCCACCACAGGCACAAGAGACAAGAACTATGGTTATTTAGTCATATTGGTGTGTTCTATGTCTGCCAGTATGTATCACCTCTTTTTAGCAAAAAAGAGAAGCATATATTTCAAGTGGGGACTGTTTGAGAGACCCTTCTTATGGGGTCCGCCTCACCATTAGCTGCTCTGTAATTGCGTTAGCTCCTCAGCAGACATGACCTGTCCTTGTTGGCCTTCTGGGTTCCAGAGACAGAGAGACAAAGCTGACAAGTTGTACACTTTCTGTTGAAAGGTGTTTTAGTTACTTTTCTCTTGTTGCTGAGACAAAATACCCGACACCCAAAGTTAGGGGAAGAAAGGTTTATTTAGCTAACAGTTTGTGGAGGTTTCAGTCCACAGTCAGCTGAATCCGAGGCAGGGTGGCATGGCAGACAGGCAGAAGGCAGCCAGGTAAGCAAGGGATGCAAGCTAGGAGGGTAGGGGCGAACCAGCTTCTTCCTGAATTTTATATTTTATCCAGGCTACCTGGCTTTGGGGTGGGCAGTACTCCCACCCTTAATCCTAATACCCTTAATCCTAGCGTCACATCCTTGATCCCAGCAGAACCATGCTAAACCAATCAGTGGACTAATTTAGTAATCACACACTCTAGATCCAGCTACCTCTTACCACATGAGGCTTTGGGGGACATATAGATACAAACCATAACATTCTGCCCCTGGACCCCCAAAGACTCACACATATCCGTTTATGCAAAACGCATTTAGTCCATCTCCAAGAGTTGCCCAAGTCCTAACAGTTTCAGCATTGCTGAAAAGTCCAAATCCAAAGTCTCTTCTGAGATTTAAGGCAAACTCTTAGCTGCAAGCCCCTGTACAAATGAAAAGAAGGTTAAACACTTCCGACATACAATGGCACAAAATAAACATTTCCATTCCAAAAGGTATAAAAAGGAATGGGACCAAAGCAAATCTGAAATCCAGCAGGGCAAACATTAAGTCCTGTAGTTCCATGTGCAGCATCAGAGGCGATCTGTGGCGAAGTCTGAACTCCAAGGGGCTTGGGTGGCTCCACCCCTACGGCACTTCCAGTGGTGGTAGCTCCCATGGCTTCTCTTTTGGGCTGGTTCTGCTCCCTCCTTGCAGTTTTCCTCAGGCGATCCACATTCCTGGCTTCTCCAAACTTCTGGGGTCTCCA